>JABXWE010025776.1:0-10127 GCA_014611495.1 Limonius californicus
TTATGTTATCATTAGCGAAGTAACAAACCGTAATTCATAAACATCATTCCAATAATGTAATAATATTTTAAGGTTGGTTTCTACCAAGTAATCACTCTCGTAAATGACAGAAACAAATTTAGTTTTTCAAAACTAACATAAAATAAGTATCAGTTTTATTTTTTACACCTACTTGCCGCAATTCATAATAAAAATTGTTTCTATTGACTTTTTAACCCTCCATCTTAAGTATATTAAGGTAAAGACTAAATTTAATTATAATCATCTCTTCATTCCTTTAAAAATTTCTTCTTCTGTTTGCAAAAAAAATCATCGAAGAAATAATTTTATTGTACTCACTTTAACATAGATTTTAATAAATAATAAATTAGCCTGATACGAGGTAGTTAAAACCTTGAAAATGGAAAGATAGTTCCTGCTTTTATTTGAATGACGAGGGTAATATAAAATACCTCAAAGGACTTATAACCCCATAGAAGTGGCAACGCCGCGGCGTGCCACTTCTATGGGGTTCACTTATTCGGTAGGTCGAAAAAAATTGTATATTGAGATAGCAATATACTGAAAACGCTACTAGTGGCAAAGCGCTGAACCAAAATTTATACTCGGACCACTTTCCATCCTTACTCTCGTTACTCGGGACATATCAGGTTCCGTTTGGCAAAATTAGAAGCCCGAACTAGTGAGGTCCGTATATTGGTCCTCACTTGTTGCCGGTGCTCGCTCCTTACGGGACTTTTCAATGGCCGATTCTCACTTAAGTAGCCATAAGTAAATTTATTTGTGGATTTTTTGCTGTGTATACCTTTTAACATCAAATCTACTAAAAGCTGTGCTTTACAATGTCAATTGACATATCAAAGTCGAAATTGTGTTATGAAAATTCAATTAATTTTTTGAAACTATAATTTTTTTATCATTGCAAAATAATTAATTTTTAACTAAATTTTAAAACTATAATCAGCAATATATTTTGATGATTTTCAGAATTTCATTGCCTTTTTTAAAATGGTTTATTATTTGTAATGCCGTTATGTATCATGCAAAACAAATAATTACATTTATTGTGTTATGCAGGGTGGGCCTGCTGAGTTACCCTGCCTATAAATGGTTGACACAACCCAACATACATACAGCGTGGCAACCAAAATCATTTTTTCTTTAAATCAATTAAATTCATTAATGTTTCCTACTTATGACGATACTAAGACACACTGTCATTTTATTTAACCATATTATTGGACTGCAATTCTACCATGAAAATTTAACTGGACAGCGTTACTTGGATGTCCTACAAAACATTTTATCTGAGTGATTGGAAGATGTACTCAAAGTACAACAAAAACATCTGGTACCGACATGATGGCTGTCCTGCTCACTACAGTTGGATTGTTAGGAATTATTTAAGTAATGTGTTTGGAGTAAATTGTATTGACAGAGGAGCTGCATCCAGGTCCACTAAGAAGTTAGGATCTCGCTCCATTAGACTACTTTCTTTGATATAATTAAAGAAATAGCATACTGAACTCCAGTTGTTACTGAGCATGATTTACAAAATAGAATAATCGGGGCTAACACAGTTTCGCCGATGCTTACTTCCCAGATGCTGTTAAATACGGTATTTCGAATATAAAAATTACTTCGTGTCAATTAGAGTCCATTGCAGCCATTATGACGTAAATTTGTTTGTTTGTATTTTTCAAATTCAAACCATTTTGTTAAATATTTTAGAAAAACAGAGAAAGCATACGATTTTTGAAAAAATGGAGGATTACAGAAAGCAACCTTCCAAGTAATGCACACCACTCATAGATTTAATTTTTGTAAAATAAAATTTATAAGCAGTTCCTTAAAATTATCTAACCGCAGAAAAGCCAAAAATTGTTTTTGACACTGCATATGCATAGGGGACACTGCTTATTACAATCTGCCCAACTAATATTTCAAACAAACGAGATAACATGCTGATTTGTCTTAGCAGACTCGCCCTGTATATTAATATTAGTAAAAACTGTCAATTACTACAGAAGCAGATCAAGTTAACCGAAAGTAACTATAATCAATTTCTATATACAGTACAGTCGCGAAAATCCGAATTAAATGGGACCACGGGGTGTTCGGATTAGCAATGTAGCCAAGGACGTATCTGGGGGAGGGGGGGCAAATGTCCCCCTTTCTAAGGTGGAAGATGGGCGAGTAGTACAAGAAGAGCATCCGTGTTTTTAAGGATTACTTTGCCGATATTGTCGAAGAGACCTTAGCTCAAGAGGGTAATGCAGCAATAAGAAAAATGCATATCAAATGGATGCAGCGACGTGAAGATCTTCATTTGTTGTAAATCCATTGAAATTTTGGAGAGGGTCTCTAATAATTCCGTACTTGGATTCCATCATATTATCTTTAGAAGTCACATTTTCTGCAGACAAATCGCCTACATTTTCTGCAGACACATTTCCATCCGAGTAACATGAGAGATGTTTCATTAGAGGAATGAAATGAAAGTACTTCATCTTGTGCAACTTCTTACAATTTGGAAGGCACCGAAGGAGACGGGGAATTGTGGTTCGAAATGTGGAATGAGGTGAAAGAAGCGCCAGATATCATCGAGGTTTTAACAAAGAGCGAATTGTTTTTCCAACCATTAGAAAGGTGCTACTTATTTTGCTTTCACAGCCCTGAACAACGAGCACTATAGAGCGTTCATTCAGCTTCCTTCGCCGAATTAAAACGCGGCTTAGAAGCATTATTGGTGAAAGTAGGTTAAATGGGTTAGTCATGCGAAGCAGTCATCGTCAATGACTTTCGCAAACAAGGAACAATTAGTGGAAGCTGTAGTTAGAAAATTTGCAACTAATCCTCCCAAACTACTGTTCAAAAATTAATTATATTAATAAATAGTGTTTTTCTTTTGTAATTGTGTATTATTGCATGCCCCCTCCCTCAATGGACCCCATTCCCCCATGAAAGAAGTTGGATTCAGGAAGCTGCCCCCCCTTTCCGTTTTGAGCTGAATATGCCCTTGATTGGCGACGTTTACTAATTATACCATATCTTGATTCGCTTACGTTATCGTAAAATATTCGATTTTCCCAAGAAGATACCCCAGCTTTTGCGTTAACAAAACTACATCCTTTATACATATATGACCAAAACTAGTATTACAGACTTACACAAGAATGCCGAATTGTTTAAGAATTTTTATGAGTCGGATGGTGTCACCGGACAACTGGACCTTTGGTATAATTTGTGGATGAAGAAGAATTTACCTGAAAACAAATTAAGGGATACAGAAGTAGTTGACCTGTTTAACGAAACCAACATTTTTTTCTTCGCAATGAGAAAAGTACTCTCAATTTTGAGCACTGTTCCATGCACTACGGCGACAGTACGCTTCGAAGAGTGAAGACCTGGCTTAGGAGCACTATGCGAGAAAAAATGCCGACTGGATTATGCTTGATGAGCGTACATCGGAATTTTAAGAAAGAAAACCGTGAGATGACGAAAAAGAAAGTTTTAGACAAATTTGCGGCAAATCCGAGAAGATTATTATTAACATAAAAATGTAGCTCAGTTAAGTACATTGAAGGCAGTAGGTACCTATTATAAAGTGGTAGCATCAGTATGTTTAGTGATTAATAAAAACAGTTTTTCAATAGTTTTGAGTATTATTTTGTAAGAAATCGTACTTCACTCCCCCCCCCCTCCTCGAAATTAATATGTAGTTCAGATCCTGGGTACGCCCTTAAATGTAGCATAATATACAGGGAATTTTTTTTTTTAGTATACATAGCCTATGTATACTTTTAAAAGAAACGCGTCAAATTCGCCTACTGAAAGTAATCACGTTTTAACCGAAGAAATGAAATGAAATATTTTATGCTACGTTGAAGAAAACCCGATAGTATCACACACAACTCAAGCATGCTGTGACCACAGCAATCAAATTAATTCAATGTCAAAAAATAAAATTAGTCTTTATTTAGTATCTTCTTGCGTTTTTTATACAATCATGTACAGTAAAGACGAAAAAGTGGAAATTCTAATGTGGTATCAGAATGGAAACAGCTTAAGAACTGCGAGAGACTTATTTTCACTAAAATATCCAGAAAGACCTATTCCTTGCATTCGAACCATACAAACAATTGTTAGAAAATTTAAATCGGAGGGATGCGTAATAAATTCCCATAAAATAAGAACTAAAACTAATCACGTTTTAACAGAAGAAATGAAATTACATATTTTATGCTACGTTGAAGAAAACCCGTTAATATCACTACGAGAAGTAGGTTCACATTTTAATGTTTCTAAAACCTCGGTATTTAAAACACTAAAAGAATTTAAATATAAATCGTAGAAATTTTCGAATCACCAACAACTATTCGATCAAGACAAAGAAAAACGAACAATCTTTTGTGAAACATTCTTTAATTTGCTGCATGAAGAAGAATACATTTTAAATAAGATAGTTTTTAGTGATGAAGCAACTTTCATAATAAATGGAGAAGTCAATTCACAAAATTTTCGGTGTGTGTTATAATTCCTCATCTATCCACTATCCGAGGCGGCCGTAGGCTAGAGGTTAGCGCGTTAGACTTCTACGCCGGGTTCAATTCCCAGTACCGGAACATCGGATTTTAACGGCCGTTCTCCCTCGCAAGGCAATGGCAAACCAGCGAGGTATTCTGCCTAGTAAATCTTCTCTGGAGTAGAAGTGTTTACACTTAGGCACACAGGCATAGGAGAGAAGATCGCTACGTCTCTTAAGAGACAAAGCACCCTAAGAAGAAGATCCACTATCCATTATCCTGATAAACTTATTTCTTAGATATTGGTCCCGTACTAACTGCCATTTACAAAACTTAACTCACAGTCAATACACTGGGAAAGTTAACATATGGCTAGGAATAGTTGAAAATAAGCTTATCGGTCCATATTTTATTGATGGTAATCTCAATACTGCCAAATTTTTAGAACTATTAAGAAACAACATCATTCCGGCAATAGAAAACTTGAACATCGATGACCCGTGGTTTCAGATGGATGGTGCCCCTCCGCATTCCACGAATGCTATAAGAAATTTTCTTACCGACCGGTTTCCAGGACGTTGGATAGGAAGATTCGGTCCTATAGCGTGGCCCCCGCGCTCTGCAGATTTGTCACCCAATGACTTCTTTGCTTGGGGATATCTGAAATCAAAAATGTATACCAATATTCCAATACAAAGTATTGATGAATTAAAAGATCGCATACGTACCGAATGCAATAGCTTGAATCCCAACTTTCTTGCGAACGCTGTGCGTGGTTTTCAACACCGGTTAGGTTATTGTTTAGAAGTACAAGGTGGCCATTTCGAATACTTGTTGTAACTGTTGTTTTTATTTTCATTTCCGTTTTCTGTTATTGATATTTAATGTTTTACAATAATAATCGTCGTTGTTGTTCAACTCATTTTGATTTACTTATTTAATATAAACACTGCATCAACATAACCTTCATACTCAAATAATTGACAACTATAGTGACGTTTGTTTCTGATTTTTAGTTGTCGGTATAGTTGGTTGCATACACAATAGGCGAATTTGACGCGTTTCTTTTAAAAGTATACATAGGCTATGTATATAAAAAAAATTCCCTGTATATTTCATATTTTAAAAGTAAGTATTAATTTGAAATAATAATCAAACTAAATAAAACCTTTGTAGGTGGTGTATGTAATTATAAAATACATATGATATGTCGTTTTAAATAGTAATGAAGTGTAGTTTGTGGTTACTAATATGTACCGCTAAAACGCTTTCTTAAATTTGTTTTACCAGTAGTATATGATGTGAAGGAATTTCGTTTTCCCTGCACCAAGTTATACATGTTTCAAAACGGCGAAGATCTTCCTTGTGTTCAACTACATTTGTAAATTCCACTACATCATCATCGTCATCTACTTCTTCTTGAAGTAGGGCGCCTATATTGTATTGTGATTCAGAAGCAATTACGCGTCGTGGCTCCCCTTTCAGCCATTTAAAGCTTGCAACATGTGTAAATCCCCGACGATACTTACTCTGTGGGAAAATGCGGAGTGTGGAAAATGGAAATCAAAGGCGCTGTTCGGATTAGTACGAATATTTTCGAATTATCGAGACAAGGGAACTCGAGTCGACCAGTGCTGGGATTACCGCGAATTCGGATTAACGCGTGTTAAGATTGGATCCCATATATGGTTATGTTCAAATTAAAACATGACTTTACTTAATGACTAAACTACTCAAAAATGAATAGGGATATTGTAATATAAAGCATGTATGTAGATTTAGCCGCTAATGGTCGTCAATTATTGATAATTAGAGCAAACGGCAATGTTTGATGTTAAAAAACAAAAAAAAAAAACAATCGAATCCAGTTGCAATTGTTTTAACCGTATTAGTGTCAAGTCGAATTTGTGTGTTTGATTGAATAATCTTTCCTGTCTTCGTAAGATATTTTCTGTTGATTGTTTCTTTATTCATGTATTACATTTGTGTTCTTAATAATAAACAACAATGCAGAGAAACCATTTAACAATAGAACAACGAAATTTAGCCATTGGTGTGCACCAAAGAGGAGATCGCTAGGTCGACATTGCTGATATGTTAGGAACCACGCAGAGCGTAATTTGACGTACCCTTTCGCGACCCTTTTTCACTGCTCGACATCTACAGCAAGTGCTACAGAATGCCACAGGAAATTGAGCCTCCAACCAAACTATGAGAAATTGATTGTTTGGGGTAGGACTTACCTCATACCGCCCCCTGAGATATGCTGCAAGAACTGTGGCTCAACGAAGATACCGGGTGGAATGATCAAGACGTAGGCTTCAAGAAACGTCACCGTGGGATGATACCTATACTGTTTTCGGACTAGTCCAGATATTGTCTCGGCAATGATACCCGGCGTCAAAGAGTATATCGTCGGACATCGGACACCTTACCTCAGTATATCCAACCAGTCGCTGCCTTTGGTGGTGGTGGTCTTATGGTATGGACTGGAATTTCTTTAGTGTGGCGTGCTGACCCCCATATCTTTAATGGTACACTCATGGACCAACGTTGTACCCAAGAGATCATTGTGGACCATGTTCTGAACCTTCGCAACGCTGTTGGATGGAATATTTTGTTTTTCTTGACAACAACACAAGGCCGCATCGTGCTCGGGTTGTTTCAGAGATGCTTCGAGATGAGGAAATAAACCATATAGCTCTTCCTCCACCATCTCCAGACCTCGAGCATACATGGGCCCTTTTGCAGACACAGCTGGAACATTCTAATCCAAGGCTGTGCAATAGCTGAGGGATGTATTGCCGGTACTGTGGCATCACATTCCGCAAGAACATATTGATAATTGCATTGAGAGTATGCCAGCAAGGCGCAGAGCAGTTATTACTGCCAGAGGAGAGACCACGCCATATTAGAATTTAATAAATTTGTTAAGTGAAAGGAGACAATAATATAATATTGTTAAATTTCTTCTTTAAACGTACCTTGGTTGTATTTTCATGTTCATTATTAAAAAGACGTTACATTTTGTTGTTTTGGTAGTTTTTTATTAAAAATGCAATTGGTGTTGCCTTTAAGTGGCTTACACTGCAATATCCCTATTCATTTTTGAATAGTTTAGTATAATAAAAACATTCAAGAAACTCAACTGCTGTGATACATGTAGTGTGTTGTGTTGTGTGAACCATTATGTACAACTTACAAATTATTGAAAAATATACAACCCCATTAGGCCACTCTTCTTCATGATGGAACTAGTATTTGAATTCTAGATAGATTTTGCAAAGGATTTTTAAAACTTCTACTTCAATTTGGCATTTCCAGTGGGAGTAAATTTAAATACGAAATTAATAGAAACAAAGTTTTAACTATTTGTCAAAACACAATCAGAATGATATCCGATATAGAAAAATATATGTAAATAGAAAAAACTACTAAGTAATTTATTAATTATTTCTTGCCTTACTTCTTTGAAATACAGATTATATTTTAAAAATAATAATAATCACAATTTCACCGATATTTATTTCGGCTTTATACGTATTTTGACATACAAAATGTCATTTTCAAAAGCAATTATTATTAATATTGTAAACATTTGTAATTAGGGAAACAACACACTCTCTTGATTTCAAACTTAACTCTGGTCTTCTCTTCTAAAACTTCCAATAGCGGG
Organism: Limonius californicus; assembly: GCA_014611495.1. Lineage (NCBI taxonomy): Eukaryota > Metazoa > Arthropoda > Insecta > Coleoptera > Elateridae > Limonius > Limonius californicus. Next base: position 8,203 of record JABXWE010025776.1, read on the forward strand.
GATTGTATTGTATTTGAAAGAGCGAGATCTAGGACGCGCTTTTCCAAGCGTCTCTATGCACTTAGGCCACATTTGGCCCATTGTATGGCACACCCTAACTAAGAATTTTGCCTATCTGAGGTCATTCCAACTCCAGTAGTGATTTTTAATGTATCACACATCGCAGTGGCACGGGACCTACGGCGTTACTTCTTGTCCGACAGAAGGCGCATTTTCAGATTTTTCCCTGTTAGAAAAATGTCACCGACCTCGGCCAGGTTCTACCCCACATCCCTTGGATCTAAAGGCAAACTGCAAACGGCTCTGTTCGCAGTATAATTCTGTATACATAGGCCGGACAACTAGAAATTTTGATACCCGATACAAAGAACACATACGTTCACACAAATACAAACGGCTAGACAAATTTAACTATGCTTAACACTTATTAGAACACAATCATACATTGACATCAAACAATATAATAACATTTTTACACTGCTGTGATGATAAACGTAAATTCGATATACTCGAAGCCTTTCAAATTCACAAACACACTTTAACAAATACACCTTTTATGAATGAGCAAATTGAGCTCATAAATTCCCCGCTATTGAAAGTTTTGAAATAGAAGACCAGAGTCAAGTTTGTAAGTATAATTGTTTACAATATTAAAATGCTTTTAAAAATGACATGCAAAGTGTCGAAATACGTATAAAACCGAAATAAATAACGTTGAAATTGTAATTAATATTATTTTTTTAAATAACTACTAAGTACATTATAAAACCACAGTCTGTTTGATTAGGAAGACGGAGAGTCGTGGTTAAAACAGCGTCAATGCCTCCTCTGAATTTTATAATAAAAATCAACTATAATATTGATTGACTTTTAAAAATGGTGTGATTTGGCATTGTGTCAAAATTATTTATTTTTGACATGGGTGATGAATGTGAAGCAAAAGAAACGAACTCCACGAATCTTGAAAAAGGTGAACAGAGTTCCACACAAAAGATTTCGCACTTGCCTACTGTTGAAATCATAAATGAAAAAGGTGAACAGCTATCAGAAGGAGATATTATTCCAAAGCCTGCAGTTCATGTATCACTTCCAAGTACTGAAATAATCGGTGCCCAAAAAGATGCACCACAATCCGGTAGAGCATATACTTATGCAGATCAGGAAGGATATGGACAGACACCCTATTATCAGCAACAACAAATAGCCGGACAACCTGTTTATGTTCAGGTATTTTTATGAAATAAAATGTATTTTTAAATAGCAACTTTTCCACAAATAATTAAAACATTGTCAGAAGTTCACACCTCATAGCAACTGCTTATCAAAATATTTCTGATAGCAAAGTCTAACTTTCATAGATGGAAGTACCAAGGAACCGTTGAAAAAATTTGATATATGGAACAGCAAAATGTTTAATTTATCAAAACTACTTTTTTTTCCATTTTATTTGAGACGAAGCGCATCAACAGCTTAGGTTATTAGCGCTTACTTATACCTATATTCTATTACATCCTATGCAATTATACGTTTTTACAAAAAGTTTCCATTACATTTGTTTATATTAGTATTTGGATTGCTTCTATAAAATTTAATATTTTATGTACGGATTCTTTTTGATTGCTGAGAGCTTCTTTGATATTGTTGGGAATATGAAGAATATCCCTCTGGACAGAAAACTTGATGCAGTTGATGATGATGTGTTCAACCGTTAGGGGTGTATCGCATACATCACAGTTTGGAATATTTGCTCTTTCAAATATATAGTCATGGGTGGCTCTAATATGGCCAATTCTAAGGCGATTTATAGCTGTTTCTTCCTTACGGGTTAGACTGATGTTATGGTTCCACTTGCTAGTTTCGCTTTTAACACTGCGGAGTTTATTTGAATGTATTGAATTCCAATCGTCATTCCATTTTTCTTGAAG
>JABXWE010025777.1:0-23881 GCA_014611495.1 Limonius californicus
TCTTGCTGATCCAACTAATAAGTCAATCACTACGGGTGTTCTCTATAGCGACAGAGAATCTGGGGAAAATATTTACAAATAGCTACTATGATGAAGTGTGGTGGTAGCTCAAGGTGTGGTGGTAGCGCAGTTGGTAGAGCGCTCACTTTCTGAGTAAAACGTCGATTCTAGCTTGGGCTGGAAATCTATGCAGATTTATAAAAATCTTGTCTGCAACCCACCTTACACAATTTCCCAATTCGGCTTGCAACCGTGGGATCTTAATGCTAAAAACCTTCTCTGGAATTTCTGTTGTTTGGATTCGACGTTAACCTGTAGGTCTCCCGTGTTTCTATTTTAGCGCTGAGGAGAACCACGTGGCATAGACGAGGTCGATGCCCAGCAGTGGGACGAGAAGGCTGTCAATGATAATGATGATGATGACTATGATAGTCTAAATAATAAATCAGTCACTCTGAACGCCAATCGTGTAAACCAATTAAGATGAGGAAGATGGGTAACTGTAGATTTTACTCCGTTTAGAAAATTCTGAACAGCGGATGTTGAAAGTTTCCAAATGTTTGAAAACTTGGGGAGGAAGACAATTTGGTTTTTGTTGAATTTTTGGCCTGACATTTTACTTCTAAATTAATAAATGTTATACTTTGCTAGTTTATTATATTTGAAATTGTCACCCTAAGATATTTATAAATAAGGTTTTCTTGTCTTCGTTTGTATTTATTTTATTTTAAAGTTGGGTAGAATAACATATCAGTCAGACATCTCTGTTCATAATAGCATCAAAAAAATTTAGATATCCCAATACGATATGTATTCTGGGTTGCCCAATTATCGAACTCGGTAGACTCGTGAATCACCTGATTGGTACTAAAGCGAACGTCTACTAGTTGAAACACAAAATGGATTGAAAATGCTATGGCGAGTACGGTCTAAGGACAAGTATTCAGAAAGACTTTTTTTACAAACATATATTTCAGAATGCTTTATTGCCGTATCATTGTACTGTAAGATAATTAACATTTTAGTATTAATTAATCAAGAGTAGATCAACAACCCCCCTTATGGGGGAGACCCTTGCCAACAATGGGATGTTGCGAGCTAATAAAGAAGATGTGCTTACTTACAAGAAAGTAAGGTTACAGTAAGTACAAACATTAAATGAAAAGAAATTTTTATTTATTATCTGTTGCTTAAAAAATCCGCCCATGACATTAATGTTTACATTAAAATATTTAAAAGCAAATTAATTAATAAAAATATTTTAATTACATACAAAAGTTCATGAAGTCTGCTCATTCATATTTCTCAGAATAGGGAATTTAAATTTAAAATCCGGCAGTAATTAATTACAGGCAGCAAAGAGCAACAGGAAATTGGAACGGGTGGAAGTCCTAAAATTGTTTTATCAGAAACTCATCTTTTCTTTAAGCTTGCAGAGTGTAGTTTAAAAACTCATGTAAAGCAAGCGCTTAAAAAGCGAATGTTAATAAGCTAAAAGCGTAAATAAAATATAATGCTCGGGGTAAACATCATCTTGATCTTTTATAATTCAAACTATAATATGGGATTAAAGGAAGTGTTCAATAGTGCAAGTAAACGGGGGATAAGATAACGCATTCAGCGGTATGTTGTTGAGGAATTTTTATAATAATAAATTATATAATAAAAAAATAATTTTTGAAAATAATACTTCAAGATATTGGGGATTTTCCAGTTTCAAAATTATAAATAGAATCATGTATGTGATTATTAATCTTAAAGTACTTTCTAGTACTTAGTACTTACTACTAAGTAGTTCTTTAATTGGTGTTGTCATACCAACATTAATTTATCCAGTCATGTTTGTAAATTCTCTTAAAAAATAACGCCTGCGGTAGTCAAAAATTCGCAGAAGTGTAGTATTGATTTCATTCCGCTGGTTGCCTGCGATTAAAGGTTGTAGGTGTTACAAGATATGAATTGGTAATTAGCACTAAAAGCCTTATTTATTAAATTATTACAAACGGCCTACGATAACCTCGAAAAATATTGTAAACAAATGTATAATTTGTATCAAGCGATTCAAAAAGAGCTGATCCCCAGCTGGCGGTGGAATGAAAAGTCACGTCTTTTCTAGACTAAAGGAATACTTATAATGTCAATTTCAGGTTAGGTTGTGTTAGGTGGAATTAAATAATAATGATACGTCATTTTTAGGAGCAGAAATCTTTTATTGAGCAACAGTGAAAGAAATGAATAAACCTGAACTAATGTAATGATCACAACAAATGTCGAAAATGTCTGCCTTCTTCCTCCAAACATTTCTGAACTCGTTATCTCATACCTTCAAAAACATTTTGTAATAATTGAGGCGAGTTGTTAATTTCTTGAAAGTTTTCTTCAATTCTAAGTTTCAGTTCGTTTAAATCATTAACAGGAGTTTTAAAAATGGTGTTTTTCAAGTAGGGCCATAGAAAAAGGTCCAAAACAGTAATATCACAAGAGCGCGGGGGCCAGGGTGTTGCAGTATTCCTACTAATGATTCGGCCATCAAAATATTCGCGTTAAAATTAATTGTATCTGTAGCTGCATGAGCTGTTGCGCCATCCTGTTGCAGAAAACCATCCCGTAGCTCATCATCGTGAAGTTAATTTAAGAAAGGTTGCAATTATTCGTTCCTGTAATTTGCTGCAGTTAACGTGCTTCGAAAAATATTGGCCCAACTAACCTACGACGACTCATTCCAACCCAGACTCCTATTTTCTGTGGATGAAGGGGAGCTTTAATTGTAACGTGTGGATTCTCGCTATTCCAAATCCGCATATTCTGTGAATTAACATACCCACTAAGGTAAAACCAAACTTCGTCGGTAAAAAAGTTTAAATTTAATTGCTCATCATTGAGATTTTCCAAAAACCAACGACAAAACTGAACTCTTTTTGGATAATCCTGTTCTAAAAGCTCCTGAACGGAAATAAATCGATAAGGATGCAAATGGAAGGCTTGTGTCAATATTCTGGGGCATTTACCGTAACTTAAATCATCAATTTGCTGGCATAAATGTCTAATTGGTGTTTTTGGAGCCTCGTCAATTCGTTGTCTTACAGTTTCAATTAAAGCAGGTACTATCTTCTTTGGCCTACCAGACCCTTCTTTCCTTCCAACACTTCCAGTTTCTCGAAAATTGCTGACTAAATCCTCAACCAAAGCATAAAAATTTCGGTATGTAATAATTTCATTGGGATACCTCTTGGAATTCCACAAAACAAGGAGGAATCGAATAGGCCCATTCTCCGTCAACTTGAAAGCCGTTCCGAAAGTAAGATTCAATAATGAATGTTCTTTGAAATGTATCAAACATTCCTTTAGTCTAGTAACGACTTTTCATTAACAGCCCGCTGAGGATCAGCTATTTTTGGATCTCTTGATATGTAGATAATGGGAACGTTGTCAATTTTTTAAATTTATGAACAAAACGCATGTATGAAAACACATGTTATTTAACGTATGTTTGAGGTGCACAAATTCTTTTTAAACCAGTAAACTGCCAAGCATATCAAACAGGCATCTCGGATTAATAACACCACCAATAAACGTTTTGATATAGCTAGATGTATTTTGTAATATAGAGGGTGTCCTATCTTCTTCTTCTTCTTATTCCAGTGCTATATCTCTTACGAGACGTAGCGATCTTCTTTTCTATGCCTGTGTTTCACATTTAAAGTGACACAGACATAAAAGACCTACAACTTAACGTGGGTTTCGAACTACGGAAAGTGTAAACACTTCTACTCCAGAGAAAATTTGCTAGGCAGAATACATCGCTGATTCGGCGTTGTCTTGCGAGGGAGAACGGTCGTTAAAAATCTGATGTTCCAGTACTGGGAATTGTACCCAGGACATTCAGCGTAGAACGGTAAACGGTAAAATGCCTTGCAGCGTTGTGTAGCAGTACATACTCAACACAAAACAGCTACAATATTTATTTTTCGCAGGCTGCTTTCTTCGCAAGAAGCAGAAAAAGAAGAGGAAACTTGACAACTGTGTGACATGTATGATGTATGCCCCAAGGAAAATATTTCTGCAGTTACTATGGCAAACTATAATAAAATATTCATTACATGATTATTATTACCTAGACCAGTCGACGCTTTTGACAACGCAAATCAACTATTAAACAACTCATTTATTTCCATACCACCATCAGGTAAAGCATTTGTTTTATGTAGTGTATCCCCAATAGGCCTAATCTACAGCTCAAGAAAGTAGTTATCAATCCTTTTCAATACCTAAACACAAATTACTTATGAACAAAAAGAATAAAATAATGCTCAGAAACGATTCATATTAAAATTTTGTACTCTTTGGAGTATGTGTTCGTTTACAGTCGCAGCCGCTTAGTTGATACGATTTGTTAAATCATCCACATTGTTCATTGGTATGAGATATACTACATCTTTCAGACAACCACATATATAAAAATATAAGTGCATTAGATCAGGTGATCTTGACGGCCAAGATATAGTACCCTCAAGACCAATCCACCAATCTGGAAAATGATTTTGAAGCCAATCTAGAACCATGACTCCATAATGGGCTGGAGCACCATCTTGTTGACACTACATATTTTGTCTAATTACCAGTGGAACATTTTCCAATAGTATTTAAAAATCTTCATTTAGAAAGTGTAGGAAATTTTCAGCATTAAGACGATTTGGCAGAATAAAAGTACTTATTAGATAATTATTTGCCATACCTGCACAAATACTAACACCATATCTGCAATGATGACTTCGAACATGTGTTGCATGGGAGTTCTCATCAGAAGTATTGTAAATTCCCTCCTACGTAAATGTCGCCTCATCTGTCTACAAAATATTTACAATAAAATTCGCATTTTCCTAATGCTGATTTATTAGCCATTCCGCTCGTTTATTATAATCCTGTGGTAATAAATGTTCCACTTTCGTTTTTGGAAAAGGATGTAGTCTATTGTGGTGTGATATTATGTGTACTGTCGACTTTGGTATGTCTAAAATTCGAGAAATACCATATATGCTTCTTATTGGCTCCCATTTAATACCGAGGAAGGTGGCTCAGCGGTAGAGCGTTTACCTTCATTCGGGAGACCTTGGGTTCAAACTCCCCGGACGTCTGTCCCGGCTCAGGTTTTTCGTGAAATTCAATTAACCAATTTTCCTGGTCTTTCCTACCCTTACATTCCCATTGCTGGCAGAAGTGGGGCTTAGGGTTCCGGTGTGAAACCCTACTAACCCATTTAGCGGGCCGCCCTCTTGTGGGGAATGAACCTACATTTATTTTCTTTTTCCCATTAAATTAAATCTAACACTTTTTCTTTAATATTGGGCGTGCTGTCTTACCGAAAATGGACGACCACCACTACCTCTTGTTAGACCAACACTTCCTTTCCCTCGTAGTCGTTGGTCAGTTCGTTTAATAACTGTGTCGTTTGAATGTCCTCTATTTGGATCGCGTTCATCATATAACCCTACAATAGCCACCGACCTCTTCAAGAATCCACATAATATCAGTGTACACAGCAAATGTGTATTCCATTAATGCAAGTGAAACGGAATTTACGAAGAAGAGCAGAAAGATGCGTTTCTAAATTGTAACATTCGGAACAGCAGTGTCAAATTAAATAGAAATTACTATCAGCGTTACTTAGGTTTGCCATGATGCCATATATAAATCTCGTGTGTTGAACAAAATCTTAAGATCAAAAATCTACAATTTCAACTTCTGCAGAAGGCGTTTTTACTGTCGATATCTTAAGTTTATAGATGAAGAACTACTTTCATCGATATTGTCTATTAGTTTAGCTTTGTTGCTGAAGATGGGGAGTTTTGAGTGCTGTTTTCTCCGGTCAGTACTTGGTCGGGGGTTCCAAGGCTAGGTCAACATGACACCTCGTGTTAGTGGCGGGCACGTTAATAATCGGTGCCGAATGTTACACTAACATTATGGAGATGGTTAAAGTCGTCGGAAGTGCTCTTCAGTATAGATTGTGCGAGTGAAAGAGGAATTAATGTAAAAAGGGGTTTGTAACAAACTGTGGGAGCAGGGTGCTTAAAAGGTCAACGAACGTCACTACACTCTTGCTGCTTAGCGAAAAAACTAAAATCCCCGAGCAGAAAGAACTCGACACCGAAAGGCAAAAGGGATATGATTATGAAAAAATTGTATTCAGTCATAATTTTCTCTATATAAACCCTTAAATTTTTTATCTCAAAGACGATTGAAGTATGTAGTTAGCAAAAATTTCAATCTAGCTAAATATATTAGAATAGAAGTTAATTTTACTCGTAATTTGAAAGAACGCTTTCATCTATTTCCAAGCGAGAAGGTTGTTAAAGTTCAACTTTTAAATTGAAATGTTTGCAAGAAATTAATTTTAAGTCTGATGTCGTGTTTTTGAATATAAAATAGTAATTTAGATACGCCAGCAACTTCTCGTTGAGGCGCAGCAAATAATATTAACGTCAGAAAAAGAAATACTTCTAGCTTAAGCCGGTTAAGCGACAATGTTCTGGGTCTTATCAGAGATGCTGCATGTGAAATTGATAAACATTGGAAAAATTGCTTGGAACATATCGTTAAGGTTGAACAGAAGTATGCTCCAAAATATGAAATCAAACCCTTAAGAATTAATTTGGGAGCTGATTAATCTTCTGATACCTCAGAATTTTCTGATATCGAGTCTGAGTTAATTAAACAAATAAAATAAAATGTAGATTTGCGTTTAATAATATCAGAAAAGCGTGTCAAATGTATATTATGTAATCTATAAATATTTTATTATTATTTTAGGCATTTCTGGTTGTATACCGTATTTATTTATCCATTCACAGATCCATACGCGAATGCAAGCGGTGTATGGAAATGCATGTATTGCGTACCCAACTGTGAAGGAATGGTGCCGAAAATATAAGAATGGAAAAGAGGGGAGTATGGATGATCCGCGACCAAGTGAACGGTGTACTGCATTAACAGAAAACAATATGGCATGTGTGGAAGGCCTTATTAGAGAAAATCGTCGAATTTCAATTAGAAAAATTTCAGAAATTGTTGATGTGAGTGTAGGATCTGTTTATAGTATTGTTCCTAATCTGGGTTATAGTAAAGTTTGTTCGAAATGGATTCCTCGTCTCTTGTCTAATGCACAAAAATGCTTGCGAATGGGCTTATCTCTGCCACACCTCACAGACTTTAGGCAAAATAGTGATGACTGTCTTCCGTCAATAGTTGCTGATGAAGAAACTTGGTGACATTACCTCGAGCCATCCAGTAAGTTATCGTCGATGCACTGGAAACATTCAAGTTCAACACCACCGAGGAACTTTAAAGCACAACCTTCTGCAGGCAAGGTGATGTTTTTTTGACCATGAAGGACCCTTGTTGATAGAGTTTAAGGAACCTATAGTTTATACCAGACTTAGAGTGCAGTGTTAGGCCTACCTAGCAAGTTATTGTCAAATCTCCGCTGTTCAAACAAAAGGTACCCCAACCCTCATTCGTGACCGCACGCACCTTCTGTCATTGTGTGTCGTTTAAGCTACAAGATATTTAACATTTTAATCTCTTACTTGAACCCTTAAAATCTCATTGCGCACACAATAGTTAATTTCAAATGCATAACTGATTGCTGCTTATTGGAATTGCTTAAGTTGAAAAGATAATTCACAATAAAAAACTGAAAGGTTATGTTTAATCAATATTGCTTATAGAAAAATAATAAATTGTACAAAATTTGTAAATAAAAATCAAGAATTATAAATTGGAATTTCCTTTAAAATTATTCGTCATCACTATCACTTTCTATTTCCAGATCGCTATCACTATCACCACTATAATATATTTATAATAAGTGGTTGTACGTCGTCCATAAGATCATCTACCTGCCACATTTTTTCTTCGATTTTCTGTGTGTGATGCACATAATTCGTCCAATTTTGTGGTGTAACATTCTCGTAAGCTTCTTTAATTAAATTTCTAACATCCGCTTCCTTGAATGTGGAATTTTTTCTTGCAACGTATCCTTTAACTTGGTTCTATGGCATCTCGATGGGATTTAACTCAGAGTGGTACGGGGGTAACCGCAGTATTTTGACATCATGTTTTTTGCAATGTTTTCGATTTTGTACCCATGAAATTGTGTATTCACTACCTCTAACAATTCGCGTTTTAAGTAATATTCTTTAAAATACAAATCTTTGGCTATAAGCCATTCCTTTAGTGTTTCGTTGTTAGAAGAAGTGTTAGGTATCTGTTCTAATTTCCTGGTATGATAGGGTGCATTATCCATTACTACCACGGTATTAACTTAGTTTCAAACCACTCCTCAAATACTTCGCCGTCCATCTCGTCGTGATAATCTTGGGAATTTTTCTTGGCTAAGAAAGTCAATTCCGCCCCAGCAACAAACCCGTTCTTGCTTCCTGCGTGAACTAACACAAACCGCGGACCTCGTGACGCTGGAGCTTTTAATCCGGTGGACAGCCCTCGAATGAATGCATCCCTGTGCGATTTAACTGTGGTGTCGGCCTATTCTTTATTGACAGTTTGACCAATGTTAACTCAAGACTCATCAAGGTAAACAATATTGAAATCGTCCCGACGATAATTCCGTATCGCACGAAGATATCTGTGTCTCCACTCAATGATCTCTGATTTCTCGATCAACAGTGCACGTCTTGTCCTGTTCTGGTAGTTAAATACCATGTCCTTTAGGAGCTGTACAGTGTCATTCTGGAAAAATCGGGTATGTCAGGATCAGAGTTGACATTGCTTAAAATAGCCTTTAGCGTTGGTGGAATATTGTCAAGAAAAAAACTATGCACTTTTCTGCAAACAATACTTTTTGTTACCTCGCCATATTTGTTATCACAACAACTCAAAATAGGTTCACCTCTTGCACGTATTTTTGGTGGTTGAATCCCAATTGTTGAAGTTGATTCCTTGCGTACTTTGTATAATGTCCTGATTGATACACCTGTCATTTTTGACACTTTTTTTGTAATATAATCAACAGACTCGTCTTCTGTCCTACTATTTAGGTTATAATTGAGCACATTTGATAACAACTGCTTTTCGCGCAAGCTTAAGGTTTCGCCCGTTTTTAATTTTATTATACCTTCCATAGTTTTAGACAAACTGAACTAAATTGAAAATTTGACCCATGAGGAAAACAATATTTATAGATAATTAAAGAAATCGTTTGCGTGCACTAATAAGCAACAGATAATGATCATTATGAAAATTAACTTCAGAGTCCATAACTGCATTTAAAACTACTTAATTTGGTAAATTGTTTGTCAAACACATTAGTGAAAATTCTCAACCAGTAACACATTTTTGCATCATTATTAACATAATTAAACAACCATAATCTTACTACACATTAATAATACGCTTATTTAATAATCATTTATCAAATAATATTTAGGCTTTTCTAAATTTTAAAGTACCTACTGCAAATAAAATTGAAATTAAACCAACATTCTACCAACTAATTTGTGTAATCTTTGTAATTCGTTTATTAAGCAATTGTGGCGCTCATTTAATAATCATTTATCAAATAACATTTAAGAAAGCAAAATATTTGCTTACAAATAGTATTGTTATTGAAGGACCCCCGCAGTTAAATCTTCCTCCGGGGCAAACGCAGGTATGTTTGTACCGCCAACGCTGGGAAAGTTTTCTCCGTTTAAAATGCATTGGGCTATGCCGTCCATACTGCATTCTAAGTCTGGTATAAACAATAGAGTAAATGTACAATGAAACTTTAAAGAAGTTTCATCAATAGATAAGACGGAAAAGACTAGGAAAACTTACGCATGAGGTCATTTTGCTCACGACAATACCTAGGCCTCATGTTGCTAATGTGGTAAAATCTTCAACAAAAAAATTGGGGTTTTAGAGTATCCACCCTATAGCGCGGATCTATCGCCTTGCGATTTCCATATTTTTGGACCGCTGAAGAAGGCGTTAAAATGTCGGCATTTTGAGCCTGACGCAGAAGTACAGATAAATGTGGAAGACTTCTTCAATCAGCAGCCACAAGAATTCTATGAGCAGGGTATATGTCGGTTAGTAAAACAATGGGATAGGTGCCTTAACTGTGAAGGTAATTATTTCTAATTGCCTACTACAAAATTGTTGAATACATTTTTTATAAAGCAAAGATGGTTTGCAATTGAACACAGCTCGTAGTTTAAGTATACGTAATGGCTGTTTCGTCTTATTTAAATATCTATGAGGAAAATAGTGCTTTAACGATTAACCAATTTAGTTTTGAAATATCGTGCACACATTGTAGTAAATTGCTACCATGCTTCTTTGTTTTGGGTTTTTAGGCACACTTGTCGTAAGTGTACCTCTTTAACTATGATTTTCGACAAGGAGGATATGTTCGCCTTTGTTTAAGCACCTCGTTTTAGGGATTAAGTACCATGAAATACTTCTTGAGAATGATACTCTCTATGTGCCACTTTAGTGTGTTTTCCTTTCAATTCAACTGTTGTGTAAGTTATTTAATTTAGAAATACGAACTAGAAGTTAGTCTGTCTATATTACACATGTATTTTAGTTCTCGGATTTTTATTATAATTACTTATGTATACTGTAAGTATAGAGAAAGTAGACGAAAAAATTGATTTTGAAATCTGAAGGCAAAATAATGCATGTTTTGGATTTGCAGGCACTCATGAAAGTGGTTTCTGCAAAATGTCTGTATGTATGCAAGTACATCGGTGTATATACAGAGTATTTAAAAAGAGGTCGTATCACATTTCATGGATTTATCGGCTTGTTTGACTACAGCGTTTTCTTTTTTACCAATATACAACTTCCCACATAAATTGTGATCAGATGTCCTTTTACCCCGATTTTAGCAGCGCTTATCCTGTTGAAAATGCGGCTTTCCGAAGGATTTTATAAAAATACTTAATCAACATATGTCCGCAAACTAATCACTTCCGAGATAGAAGCGAATTTGCATTTTAAAGTCCTTCTGATGAATCAAGTACGTCATGGATTACATGATCAACTATGGCGGTTACCAATACTTCACTATAACAGAATAGAACATGTAATCACTGAATACTGCAGCCGGCAGCAAATTAATATAGTACTTTTGTAAAATTAGACAGCCAAATATTATCATAAAGTCTGTAGATGTTGAAAAAAATACAGAAATCGGGATATATTTCATAAGACTATTTTTGTAAGTTTGGTAACACTTTGGGCACGTTTATATTCTACTTAAGTAGACGCGTTTACGTTTGGTTTGGTATATTTCAAAAGTAGGTTTATATAACTTTAAATCGTTTAAATCTTCATGGGACATACAAAGTCGTGACGTCATGAAATATTTCGATAAGGTCCATTAATCGATTGGTCATAAGAACTATAGTCAGTAAATTGCAATAATAGGCAATTATTTGTTTACTGTACCCAATTGTATCCCGTACCATATATGTACATCAAGCCCTTCTGCTTTTGCCAATGCTACAAAAATGGTGTTTCGAATCACACTGAGATAAGTTGCAGAAAATCCAAACTTTACTGCCAATATTTTAATTACCTATGAAGCTACTTTATAAAGGTACCATTAATTTATATTATAATCATGATTTCTGTTAAATGTTTGGCTAAGTACTTTATAAGGCTGTCTGATAGAGGCATAGGGCCAATACTTTTACCAAATCGTTTGGTTGGTGAATTGCATCTTTATATATTGAATTACATATTACTCCCACTATTCGAGGGTGCACCCGAATGGTAGTTTATACACGCTGGGGCTCCTCCACATTTTTCAATGTCGGAGAATACCTATAACCTATAATGACAGATGTACACAACGAGAGGTCAAATTGCAGGACCATCTACCTATAACCTATAACGACAGATGTACACAACGAGAGGTCTAATTGTAGGACCATCTACCTGCAACCTATAACGACAGATGTACACAACGAGAGGTCTAATTGTAGGACCATGTACCTATAACCTAAAACGCCAGATGTACACAACGAGAGGTCTAATTGCAGGACCATCTACCTATAACCTATAACGACAGATGTACACAACGAGAGATCTAATTGTAGGACCAGCTACCTGCAACCTATAACGACAGATGTACACAACGAGAGGTCTAATTGCAGGACCATCTACCTATAACCTATAACGACAGATGTACACAACGAGAGGTCTAATTGCAGGACCATCTACCTATAACCTATAACGACAGATGTACACAACGAGAGATCTAATTGTAGGACCATCTACCTGCAACCTATAACGACAGATGTACACAACGAGAGGTCTAATTGCAGGACCATCTACCTATAACCTATAACGACAGATGTACACAACGAGAGATCTAATTGTAGGACCAGCTACCTGCAACCTATAACGACAGATGTACACAACGAGAGGTCTAATTGTAGGACCATCTACCTGCAACCTATAACGACAGATGTACACAACGAGAGGTCTAATTGTAGGACCATGTACCTATAACCTAAAACGACAGATGTACACAACGAGAGGTCTAATTGCAGGACCATCTACCTATAACCTATAACGACAGATGTACACAACGAGAGGTCTAATTGTAGGACCATCTACCTATAACCTATAACGACAGATGTACACAACGAGAGGTCTAATTGCAGGACCATCTAGATTCTCTGATTTTAACTCACTATACCTTTGCATTTGGCAAATGTTATATTTATTTGCCCGTTAGTGCCTTTGCTATTCGTTTTTTCATAGTAATGCAACTTATTAAATAAAAAATCGTCTTCATTTTGGAGACAGTTGGTTTGCGGACAAATGCTGTTTTTTTAAATTATAACTTTGAATGTTGATCAATGATCATGCTTGACAAGTTTTTCTCTGTAATGTTGCATTTATCAAAATCGTTTATTTTAAGTGTCATCCTAAAATATTTCAGTAATAATTGTGGACTTCGTCTGTAACTTCCAAACTGTACGGTATTAACGTAAAATCGAAAGTAAAACAAAGAAGCATTTAGCTGACATCACATACCATCAAAATAGAGTTGCGCCGATATTGCCTTTCCATACACTTTTATATGTGGAATTTTGCATTTACAAATTAGTGTGTGTGTGTGTGTTATCCTTGGCAGTCGTTTACTTAGTTTATATCCATTTTAAGCAAAATTAAACCTAATTTACGGAATATCACTATTTTCTGGAAGAATGACATTGCGCAACATGGAGTTTAAATGGACTGTTCCGGTGAAGCGCCAGGTCCAATTTTTTGGTTTAAATTTGGCTTTTGATAATGTTAACAATTCGATATGTACTTCATATTGTTTATTTAGTAAATATAATTTTCTTTTACTATAGCCAATTGTTCGTAAAACTGCATTGAAAGTACGAGTTTGGTAATAACAAATAAAATAAAACTAGAAAGGAATTATTCATATTGTTATATTAACAAACAATTAAATTGTACCTACCCGAGGACCGAAACTGGGCTTTCCACGTGATAACAAGGCACTTCAACAAATCGCTCGCTTTAGCCTACTTATTGTGCGATGTCATTAGTACATATAATGGTAGTATACAGCGAATTGGACTAATTATTTTAAAATTGTATTAAATTAATTAACGCCCTAATAACTGCAATCAAAACCATTTGACACAAACTAATTTGTAAATATTTAAAAGCATTTGGGACGGCATTATCGATGCAGCTATGCTCTTCCGGTATATGATTTCAGGTAGTTGCTCTTTCATTTGAATTTGCATACCCCACTAATTCGAACTGACAGACCAAATTCAAAATATTTACTTAAGTATATTAGGAAAACTCCTAAAGTAGACTATTTTTGAAAAAATAATGCTAATAACCAATTTCTAAAAATAGTTTAATATGGTTGGAATAGCCACAAAGTCTTTTTGCGTTTATGCACAGAGAGCACTGCTTATTACCATGTGTTTTTGTAATATGTCATATAAGAGATATATAAAGTTGATTAGTGTTAGCAGACTCACCCTGTACATGAAAAATACAGTACTGTAAAACCATTTAGCAGAATTAAAATATACTTCTGCAATGCTCACCTTAAAATATCTACACTGTATGTCGTTGTATCCTGTCCTGTTGTCTTATATTTGCTTTGACAGTGGCTACTAGCAAATTATTGAATTTATGATAAGTTTAATATATAAGGACATTCACCTGAATGTGTCCGCATGTAAGGTTATGTATTTGTTTTAAACCAATAACTTATTGATGGACTAAACCGTTTGCAGAACTGCTGATGTACTATTATGCACGTAATTAGATAGGGTTAGTGTATGAAATCAGTTAATTTATAGATACGAGACGGATACTAAGGGCCGCTATAAATACTTCTGTCGTAAGAACGGCGTAGCCACTTTGGTGAATTGCGGGCGTGTTTTAGTGGTTGATGAGCTAGCCACACATCACTTTACCGCGGTTCCGTCATAGTATTCAGTTGTATAAGGCGCTAAAATGTACACTACGACTACAAATCCTACAGAATGCAAGGGCGCGCTGTGATTCATTTTCATCATATAAAAAAACGCTGCCGAAATTTCCTGTTCAATATGCTAGATTTATGGTCTAGGCATCGTGAGTGATGGAAAGGTCAGACACTGGTGTAAGAATTTCATAGAAAGCCGAATAAACCCACATGACAAATGAAGTGGAAGACCTCTTGTTGTCAACGACGATCTTGTGGAAAAAATGTACAAGAAAATTCGTGAAGGTAGCCGTTTCACGATTTTGAAAATTGCCACAAATATCACGTACAATACTGCAGAAAATTGTCACGAACATGTTATTGCACCACAAACTTTGGACGAGGTGGCTGCCAAAGATATTGATTTAATGGATTCTACGCTGACCTTCCTGCATAGCTATGAAACTGATGGCGATGAGTACCCGAATCACAGTATATCTGGCGACGGGATTTGAATTTCGTACATAAATGTTGAATGCAAGAAAAAATCAATGCAGTGGAAGCATGCGAGTTCTTCTCCAGCCAAAGCTTTCGAGAACCTTGGAAATCTGATGGCTACCGTATTTTGGAATATGACAGGCGTATTGTTGTTTGATTTCCTCGAACTTTAAGACAATTAATTCGGACGTGTATGGTGATACTATAAGAAAGTTCTGAAGAGCGATTCAGAACAAAATGAGAGAATTGCTGACCTCTGGAGCAATTTGATTGTGAAATTTTTAACCATCACCCACGCAGTCCTCATTTAGCGCCGAGTGGCTTTCACCTCTTCCTTCATTTACAGAATTATGTAAAAATCGCTGTTTTTTCTTCGGTAACCTCAAAATGACGGTACAAAATTAGTTTGGGTTCCAGCTGTTACAGGCTGCAACCTTCTATATGAAGGTATACAAAAACTTGTACCACGTTATACTAAGTGTTTAAATTCTAATGGTGACTATGTAGAGAAGAACAGCTTATTTGTTTTACGACCGATCGGCCCTTAATTTCCGAATAAAGCTCGTATTATAATCCTCTCCAAGCTAAAAAATAAATGCTGAATATTTTCATTATTAGGTAACATGCTTTTTTGAAGCAAAAATTGCCAACATTATTAGTGGACTGGAAGTTCCTATTTCTTTAATATTTACATCGATTTTATCAATACTAAAATATAGCTAGCGTTTGCTTATTCCTCCTTCTAACTTTTATGAAGCAGCTACTTTGACATTCTAGCTTTTTTCGTTGTCATATTTCATGTTCTATAATCCAACATCAATACTAATAACAGCAATGCAGAGCATCATCAAGATCAGACCGTCTACTTACTACCCACTCGCGAACTCTCTGCTTTCCGGTGCTTTCAGAATTTACGAAGCAATTCGAAGCACGCTCCGGTTTAGGCTGCTACAGCTTTCCAATTGTATAACATTATCGTAGCAATTATTCCCATTTTATCCCTGAAAATCGTACCTGTATCTGGGCATTGCGTGTATTGAATACCACAGAAGTTCCTTTCTGTGCGGATGCAGATGCTGTAGTCCTGATTCGAAAGCTGGAGGCCGCTCGCTGGGTCATAGTTGAACGACCTTATTTGACCTGCTACCCCCGTGAAGTATTGTAGACACCCTTCTTCTGCTAGAACAGTAAGTTTATAAAGAAAAGGCACTTGTAAGTAAGGACTCTTCTGTTTTACGCATATGTTTTGCGGAATTTCCCCGTTTTGAATTCATTAAAGTCGATGTGCTGATGCGGTTTGCCACTTCGTGAAAACGGTGGATGTCTATACATCTCTTGAAACTTTTTAAGTTCACTTTATGGTTTATTAGGTTGCTTTGTTGGTATTATAGAGATCGCAAATACGTAAAACAGAAAAGTGGTTTTGTGTGAAACGCAAAGAAATTTGACTTTATTGTACTAAATCTTCAGTGAAAGGTCTAAAGGGTATCTACCGCTAACTTCATGCTTATAGAAATTCGTAGCGGAAATATTTGATATACAGTGGTAGTAAAAAGTCTTGCATAACCCAAGGCTTTGATGTTTAACACGTATTTTAAGCAAGATTTTGTGAATTACGTTTGCTATTTGGTTATAATTACTATATCATTAATGTCATTGTTAATTATCTACTACAAATTTTAAAGTGGTTAGTAAGTACTTAAGAACCATTTTAATCTAAATTCCGACGGCGTGACTATATAAAGATTGTAAACACTTAGAAATATTCACTGACTCTTTGAATTCCTTCAATAGTTGCAGAATGACATCCCAGAAGAAACAATTACAACTGAGAGTACTAAAAGCGGTTAAAATTTTTTTCATCACATTTATAGTAAAATCTTATCAATCATCAGTTAATTGACACATTAGTAAATGCAACGTTTTAGAAAAATCACATGCCGGGCGAAGCCTCATTTCGAGATGCTGCTGTGTTTTGAAAAACAAGCCTGGTAAGTATTTTTTCCAGGAAATTAACCAAATTATGGTCCAAAGCTACCGGTACAAGAGACCATGAGAAGTAGTTTTGGACTTACAGGATGTAGAGCACTAAAGAAACTTTGCTTTTTGCTATAAACCAAATAATATCAACCTGGAGTAAAGAGCAGTGGCAGAAGGTGCTATTGAATGATGAATAAACTTTTAATATGTTTATCGGAAATTCTTTGCGGAAGAATTTCTACCAAATTGTATATTTTTAACAATTAAACATCTTAAAAGTGGATCGAGTACATGCCGTCGATGATGAAAGTTAGAAAATTCCTCTAAGTAATACAGGATAAGATGTTACTTAATCGAAATAGAATTTTGATTACGAAAAGTTCATTTTCCTGTACCAGAATGCTACGTTGTCGATAAACTGGTTAAATCGTGGATGACGACCAATAAAATCGAGTAGATGGACTCACAAGATCTATCGCCAGATCTAAATCTAATTGAGAACTTGTGGTAAAGTACACACTGACCAATTCAACTGGAAGGAGACAAGACATGCCAAAATAAGATGAAAGGTCGACGTACCAGACCTAGTACATTCGACGATAAATTTGTTTTTAGGTGCGGTGGTTGTAGTTAAAACGCAATTGTTAAACTTGCATACTATTACTGCTGTTTCTCAGACTATACCGACATTACAAGCGCGCAGTTCAAGTTTAGAGTGTGCTCCCTACTTTAGTTGTGCTCAAATCGCGGCCAGGGTCCCAGCTGTGTTGGTCAAGCTGAATATCAAAACTCATACTCAAATAACACAAAAACAGAATTAATGAAATGTCTGTTTCGTAGCCGAATTCGTTGTATTTGTAAGGAAAAATACGGAAAACTGATAAATTATGCATCGAAAAGATACGCAATCGTCATTAAAATGGGCTAGCCAATAAAATATTCGAATTAGTTTCTTATAGTGATTAAACATCTACATAATATAGACGGGCTGTAAAACATTTTGAAGAAGTCGGTTTAGACTTTAATTTTTCTCAAAATGGCAAGTGATGCAAGACTTTTTAACACCCTTGTATGTCAATTTCCTGAATTTCACCAACTAAATTAAAATTTTTAAAATCGCTGGTTTCTAAATATAGTTGTAAAAATAATTAAGCATGTCAGACTAACGAAACAATGGGATTTGTTTCTGTTTTACCAAACTGAACATCAGCGGAACATATTCTCGTCTGTAATATGGTTGAAATCTGGAAACACCATGCTATATCCGTTGTAGGATTGTATCCTGTACTCGCAGCATATGAAATGTAATGATTGAAGCTTGTATTTGCGTAATGTGTTCTAATTTTGCATTTAATAGGAATAATATTATCTACCTGTAAGGGTGATTAAGCCGAAATTCACTAGTTCTAAATAAATTAACTTTATTACAGTCGCCGCAAAGACAGTCGAAAATGGCTTTTACCAAAATAAAACGCTAATATGCCTTGAGTGTAAAGAAACGAGGGACCGGCAGTAGAGTAAAGGTCAAAGCTTCTGGGCGTGTATTTTAAAGTACATCAGTATATTGTGTGACATGAGAATCATGGCGTTGGCTAAAGCAAACACACCGAAGGGTTTTTATAATTTTAATAGCCTATGGCAGCTTATCAGGGCCAATAGTATTATATTATCTGTTATGTATCTATTAATAGCACATATCCCAGTAATCGCCTAATATATCAAATATACAATATATATAATACAGGCCTCTGAATTAATGCATGTCGTACTCTTCCTAATACTCCTGTAATGCATCCTGAATACGCTGCTAGACCTCGACCACAGTATCTACCATATCTAAATAGTGTAATGCTTTTCACGTAACTCCATACATAAAACAAGAAAGTAGTTAAATCGGGCGATCTGGGCGGCCACGCAATTGGTCCGGCCGAACGCCTAAGAAATCTGCTGTTTCAAAGATTAAAAAATAAATATGGACTTATTAGTCCATATTTACTGCTTAATCTCATCAAAGCCTTTTCGGGAATATCTCTGTAGGAACTTCTGTAACTTACTGGGACCCTCCAATACACTGTAAAAGTTTGGATTTCGAACCGAGTTTAAGAATAATAAAGGAAGGAAATTAGAAGCAGCTTTTACATCAAGAAATACGTATCAACTATTTTTGAAATGAATGCATGCGAAATACGGACATCAGGATATCCAACTAAAAAGAAACTGCAAAATATGGCAGTTTTGATTCAATGAAGAACAATTGTTACGGAAGCAGTATAAGAAAAAACATAAGTCTTAAAAGAAAAAATACTAAAACCAATATCAGAAGTTCGAGTAAAGAGAAGAATGTAAAGGGGCGATCAAGATTACAGTACATGAAGCAGCAGGTTTGGGAAATAAATCAAGACCTGAAACGAAAAGTGCCTGCAGGAACACATGGAAAGCTAATAAAATTTTCTTGTAAATGGAAAGACCCCAAATAAATTATATGCACATTTAGCTTTTTATGTGATTGGGAGTCTGAGTAGCGCCTTAAAAAGTAATACCGCCCTGAAAAATACTGCGGGTAAAAATAATCGCCGGGTAACAACGCCATCGTCGAAAATAGCATTAACAACAATAGCGCTGGTTAAAAAATCGCGGGTAAAAATAGGCTCCAGGTAATAATGCCACCGTCGAAAATAGTGTTATCAAAAATAGCGCCGGCTAATATTGTCGCTGTCGAAAATAGCCCTAACGAAAATAGCTCTGATAAAAAATAGGCGCCAGGCAATAATATTGCTGTCGAAAATAGCATTGTGAAAAATAACGACGCGTAATAATGCCGCCGTTGTAAATAGCGCCTACAACAACAACGCCCGTTAAAAAACGCCGGTAACAATGGGCTCCAGGTAATAATGGTACCGTCGAAAATAGCGCTTACAAAAACTAGATAAATGGTAATAATGTCGCCGTCGTAAATATCTTTATCAAAAATAGCTCCGAGTAATAATGTCACTATCAAAAATAGGGTCATCAAAAATAGCGCGGGGTTATAATGACGCAGTCCTTAAAAAATCAGCGCTGGATAAAAATAGGGGTCTGGTAATAATGTCGCCGTCGTAAATATTTTTATCAAACATAGTACGGGGTAATAATGTCGCAGCCCTTACAGAAACAGCGCTGGATAGAAATAGGGGCCAGGCATTGGTTAAAAATAATGCGGGTAAAAATAGGCGCCGACTAATAACGTCACCAACGAAAATATCTTTATCAAAAATAGCGCCTGGTAACAACGTCGCCGCCGAAAATAGCGCTTACAAAAGCTGGATAAATAGGGGCCTGGTAATATGTCGCCGTCGTAAATATCTTTAACAAAAATAGCACCGGGTAAGGTCACCGTCGAAAATAGTGCTTACAAAAACAAAGCTGCATAAAAATAGGGGCTGCGTAATAATGTCACCGTCGGAAACAGCGTTATCAAAAAAAAAACCCGACTACTACTGTAAACAAAAAATTAAACAAAAATAACGTTAACAAAAGCTGGATAAATAGGGGCCTGGTAATAATGTCGCCGGCGTAAATATCTTTATCAAAAATAGCGCCTGGTAACGCCTGGTGACGTCACCGTCAAAAATAGGGTTATCAAAAATAGCACCGGGTAATAACGTCATCGTCGAAAATAGCGTTAACAACAATAGCGCCAGTTAATATTGTCGCTGTCGAAAATAGCCCTAACGAAAATAGCTCTGATAAAAAGTAGGCGCCAGGCAATAATATTGCTGTCGAAAATAGCATTGTGAAAAATAACGACGCGTAATAATGCCGCCGTCGTAAATAGCGCCCACAACAACAGCGCCGGTTAAAAAAACGCGGGTTAAATAGGCTCCAGGTAATAATGGTACCGTCGAAAATAGCGCTTACAAAAACTGGATAAATAGGGGCCTGGTAATAATGTCGCCGTCGTAAATATCTTTATCAAAAATAGCTCCGAGTAATAATGTCACCGTCAAAAATAGGGTCATCAAAAATAGCGCGGGGTAATAATGACGCAGTCCTTAAAAAACCAGCGCTGGATAATAATAGGGGTCTGGTAATAATGTCGCCGTCGTAAATATCTTTATCAAAAATAGCACGGGGTAATAATGTCGCAGCCCTTACAGAAACAGCGCTGGATAGAAATAGGGGCCAGGTAATAATGTCGCCGTCGAAACTAGTGTTAACAAAAAGGCATTGGTTAAAAACAATGCGGGTAAAAATAGGCGCCGAGTAATAACGTCACCAACGAAAATATCTTTATCAAAAATAGCGCCTGGTAACAACGTCGCCGCCGAAAATAGCGCTTAAAAAAGCTGGATAAATAGGGGCCTGGTAATAATGTCGCCGTTGTAAATATCTTTAACAAAAATAGCGCCGGGTAATAACGTCACCGTCAAAAATAGGGTTATCAAAAATAGGACCGGGTAATAATGTCATCGTCAAAAATAGTTTATTAAAAAACAAAACTAACAAAATCCGCGGTGGATGAAAATAGGGGCCTGGTAATAATGCCGCTGTCGAAAATAGCGTTGGTTAAAAATAGGCGCCGAGTATAATGTCGCCGCCGAAAATAGCGCTTACAAAAACAGCGCTGAGTAAAAACAGGAGCCGGGTAATAATGTTACCGTCGAAAATAGCGATATCAAAACAATACGTCGACTAATACGGTCGCTGGCGAAAATAGCCAAGATGAAAATAGCGCTGGTTAAGAATACGCCCTGAAAAATAGCGTTAACAAAAGCTGGATAGATAGGGGCCTGGTAATAATGTCGCCGTCGTAAATATCTTCATCAAAAATAGCGCCGGGTAATAATGGCACCGTCGAAAATAGCGCTTACAAAAGCTGGATAAATAGGGGCTTGGTAATAATGTGGCCGTCGTAAATAGCGCCTACAAAAACAGCGCTGGTTAAAAAACACGGGTAAAAATAGGCTCCGGGTCATTTTAACATTATTGCTATTGTTGGCACATGTTGACATGCATGTCGTACATGGTCGTAAAGCTCTTTTTATGCTCTATTTAAAAAAGTAAAAATCTAATATAGCGGCCATAAGAACAACAAGGGTAACTATCGCATGTCTGAAAATAGTTATACTCGAAAATTTTAGTTGCCGAAGTTGAATTTCTTATGTCAACCTATGTAAAAATACCGAGTTTCAATTGTATATTTGTAATAATGAAATTTAAAATTTTCAAAAAAGATAAATTTTTGATATTTCAGGGGATTTTACAAGTGTTTGGAGATATCTTGCAGATCAATACGATTTCGTAAGGGACATACAGTATAGCCTCTGCCGTCAAGGTTTAGTTTCAGAACGAGACATATAAAAATATATACCTACAAAACTCATAACTTCGGGCTTAGACCTGCAACGGTTAGCGAAACGTCAGCATCATTAAGTTCCACGATGACGCGGTCTAAGCCCCAAGAGATGACTTCATAAACCGCCGAAGTCTGGAACTTCACACACACACTTATAGATTTTTTCACAAAAGTTCCTTGGCTTTTTACACTGAAAGTATAAATTTATTATCAAGAAAAGATTTACACAAATGTAAAATAAGCATGTGGGAAACGAAAGATGCAATTATGAGAGGCTTAGACAAATTTACAGGTGACATAATTTATATTCTGGCATTAATGCGTATCTCTAACAGAAATAATATATAAATAATATATAAATAAAATATTTTATATTTCCAAACGTTAAATTAACGTAGTTTACCTACAGTGGTCGATGCTTTTCCTTATAACAAAACTAAGAATTCAAAAGAATAAATTTATAAGAATTGTTAGGAAAGAAAACACACTTGTAGAACATTATTTGGTATATTTTATTGTAATTTCGTTCCTTTACTAGGTTTGTATTATTTATTTTAATAAATTCATAATCCCAGGAGAAACTAAATTTCCAGCTACTGTATTAAATGAATGTAATATATCCACTGAAATTACGTTAAGCTCCATAAGAAAGATTAAAGTACTGATAAATGTTAGGTTAGGATCACTGTCTGTAGAACAATCTTTTAGGATTACTATTTAAGAAAACTGTAACAAATTGGTTTTTACTGCAATTTTGTCTCTTCCGGGTGTCGCTTCAATAAAATATTATTATTATGTTAAAAAACTTTAAATTTAATAGCAACCCTATTTAAAAATTAGATTCAAAATAAGGAAGTACTTTCTTATACAAATTTATAATTATCACTGTCTCCTCTGTATACTGAGGGAGTATTTCAATGGTTTAGATATTATTACTATACATCCGCAAGAAATTTACTTGAATAGATAGCTTTTATAAGGAGATTAAATATGAATAACAGATTAGCAAAGTAATTTTCCCTTTTCCGACATTAAATAAATAAACACGTCATGACGGCGCCTGTAACACCTTTTAGTCCTCTAAAATTATTTCCTTTGATAATGTCTATCCCTATGCTAGTGATTTTGCCAGGAAATGCTGAGGAATCTATTTTTAGTATGCGCGTAAGTTCCAGTTTTGCTGACTTTATCAACAGGTGCTACAGCTATTTTAAAAGTAAATAATATGTATATATACCGATAGACTGACCTACTTTATTTGTTTTTTATGCAACATGCAGCCCCCTTTCCTGCAGTTTAGCAAAGAAATATATATATATATATATATACACAGGGTGTTTTGGAATTGGACGGCACTATTTTATGGATGTGTTCTCCAGCACGAAGTAAACAAAAAAGTTCATACATACATAGGTATGTCTGAAATTAATTTATTACCCAGATATTGAAAGTTAAAGATATTTTTTTAAAACCGGCCAGAAATTAGTACTTTCCGGTTTATTTTTAGGTCAGAAAATCTCATTTTGTCGGACCGAGCCAGAAAATTATTGTGATAGTCCGGTAAAAGCTTTTACCGGACTCATTTTTATTTACTTTCCGGCCTATCT
>JABXWE010025778.1:0-28580 GCA_014611495.1 Limonius californicus
TAGTCCGAAAATACTTCGTTACGGAGTTATAGCATTCTAAAGTGAAATTTGCTCGATCACTTTTCTCCATATAATTACGATAATAGTTGGGCCAATGTTAAACAATTTTGCGTGCATACCTAACTCATCATAATTAAAAGTTAGACCTTATTTTCGTTATAATAAGTGCCCCAGGGGCGTCTCAAGTGGGAGGATTCGGAATTTTTACATTATGTTGTTTCTCTTATTTTTGACCAAACTGTTTTATTTGGTATGCAAAAATACACAAAAAAGGTACTCTTGTTAAAATTCAATAAACCCAACCGTGTTCGAGATAATTCAATTATTATGAAAGATCCAGTTGCTGTGATAATTTAGAAATTTTGTACTATATGGATTAAATTTGTAGAATAGATTCAGGACAACAATACAATAAAAAAAACTCATATAAACATTTGTCCGTCAACGTTTAGTTTACAAGGTACAGCCCAACAAATGTTCTATCTTATTTATTAACACCAAATGGGTTGTACCTTGAATTCTAAGCGTTTGCAGACAAATGTTTATGAGCTTTTTTTATTTTATTGTTGTCCTGAATCTATTCTACAAATTTAATCCATATAGTACAAAATTTCTAAATTATCACAGCAACTGGATCTTTCATAATAATTGAATTATCTCGAATACGGTTGGGTTTATTGAATTTTAACAAAAGCACCTTTTTTGGGTATTGTTGCATACCAAATAAGACAGTTTGGTCAAAAATAAGAGAAACAACATAATGTAAAAGATATTGTAGCAAAAAATTCCTAATCCTCCCACTTGAGACGCCCCTAGTGTACTTAATAAAACAAAGCTAAGCTCTAATTTTTAACCTTGGTGAGTAAAGTATGCACATAATATTTCAAAACATTTGTCCCACTATTACCATAACTATATGCAGAAATGTGATCGGACAAGTCTCACTTTAGAGTGCCGTAACTCGTTAACGAAACATTTTTTGGACTAAGATTTACATTAACCATTTCTCTACTTTGATCAACTATTTCAGGACCACCCTATATATTAACATGCTTTTCATTTGCTCCGTATGCATCACAGACTTCGCAGCTTTAACTGATTTAAAAAGCTCGTCCTCACTTTTATGTTGTGCATGTTGAATGAATGTTTAGTGTGTAAGGGACGCCTGCACCCCCCTGAAGTAATGCGTAAGCGGTTCCGGGGGGGGGGGGGGGTAGTATAAATTAATGAAACAAAAGGTATGGTAATTAAATATTAGGTTTTATTATAAACATCTCAACCTCTCAGGAAGAATTATTTTCGCGTTAAAAAATGTTCCACTTTTAAACTAGTTTAAGGTATGGAAAAAGAAAAGAATTGAGCAATAATAAATAGCTTGGAACTCTCTTCCAATAGAAATATTTCGGTGTTTAAATATTTTAAAATATAATAATTTTTGTGCTTTATGTGCAAAATTATGCAATCATAGTGAACTATTATTTCTCTCTGACGTTTGTCAAAACCGGGTGGCCATGGAAATAGTCACCGACCGAATATCCGGTTGCAAAATTGTGGCTCTATTTTGCATGCAACCTTGCTTTTAATTATGTTGCCCCTAATGTACACAGGGTGGTGATACAGTTCCGCACAAAATTAACAATTTTGTTATTTAATGCTTTCCGGGAATTTTCTTCGATCGGGTTTTGTTTCTGCGCTATGACGTCATCAGAATTCTTTTTGAAATAGCAACGCCATTTCTTGCTGCTAGTTTTGATATATCCTAACACCAGTTAAATTGTGATAAAAAATAATTGGTATCCCACAACAATTTCTTTGAAAATATTACACACAAAGTTCGAACAATTCAGAATTTATTTTTAATGACAATGAGAACATTATGAAAGAAATTGCCCAACGGAACATTTTAAATTGTCCACCATTAACCAGTTAGCACTGACCAGAACGCATGTAAACACTTTGTATCACTGTGTTCTTATTTTCATTAAAAGTAAATTCTGAATTGTTTAAACTATACTTAAAATGCTGCAGCAAATGCGGAATAACAAATAAATCAATTGTAATCAAAATCTTAATTTTACATTACCTGTTAATAGGGCACATTGAAAATATTAATCTTGTATTTTCGGAATAAAAAGAAAAGCTAACAAAATAGCGCGGCATTGGAAAGAGCGTCTCGACTACTACCAAGCTGGATGGAACTAATCAAATCGGCCACCAGGAGACGTGAAAGTTTTTAATTTAGACCGCCATAACTCTGTAATCAGATGACATGAGGTAATGGGGTTTGTGCTGTTGCGTAAACCGTCCCCAGTACTACGACGCTGCGTGGAGAGCAATGGCAGCGTAAACCCTTCGGACCAACGTAAACTAAAAAAACCGAAGGTGTTCCGTAAAACCGCCCATGCCCCAGCAAATGGTTGAACACTTTTTCACTGTTTCTACCTGCCGGTTATACTTATAAGAAACAATTGCGGATCCCTACTTTCCTACAACTACTTGCCCTTCTCTGCTTTTCTCCTCCCTTTCCTTCCTATTTCCCCTCGTTCCTTCATACCATTCTCCTTCCTTCAATCACTTCCCTCTTTCTTTTCTCATTTCTACGTCCTCTTCCCCCGATGTTCTTCCCTTTATCTATTTTCCTTTCCCCTATACTTCGTGCTTACACCTCCTTTCCTCTGATCCCTTATTCTCTTTTGTCAGTTTTTCGTCCACCTACTAGCACCTACCTCGACCCCAATAGCTCACAGGTACTAGCCGAAAGGGTAGTTACTGCTATCACGCCAGCTGGCACACTGAATGAAGGGTATATACCTGGAACCTGAACACCCCGGCTCTAATGCCCTTCCAGCAAAATTTCGTGAATCGCAAAATATACCGCCTCGCAACTTGAGGGTTAATACGAGGGAGGTTCAAATTTAACCTGCATTTTATCTTTTTTCTGAACGTAATTGAAGAGATACTGCAAAGCAGTTTTATATTCATCAAAGTTGGCATGTTAGCTAACGCCATAAACAATTGCAACTTGATTGTATCAATACTGTCAATTGTATAACAATGTGTCAAATTCTGTTGCACAACGTGTAATTATTAAATATCGTTTCAATTAAGGTGTAAAAGCGACTGATATTCATCAGAGGCTTCAAAAACAGTTTGAAGAAGAGTGGTTATCACTCAGAACAGTCTTTGAGTGGTGTAAATCCTTCCGGGATGGTCGTGAACGCGTGTCGAACTTGCCGCATGCTGCCTGTCCAGCGTCTGCTGTGAATCTTGGTGACATTCAAAAAGTTGACCAGCTGATCCGGAGCAATAGGCGAATATCTGTGAAGGAAATGGCTGGAATTGTAAACATTAGTGTTCGTAGTGTTCAAACTATTGTCCACGAAACGCTTAAATTTAGTAAGATTATCGCCAGGTGGGTTCCTAAACAACTTTCCGCGGAACAACAGCAGAAACGACTTCAGATTTGCAGAGAACTACGGCTTCGCTAGGAAGGCGATGACTTTGTGTCACGTATCATAACAACTGATGAGACCACGATATTCTTGAAAAAAGAAAAACGGTTAATTCAGCTTATTGCAGTAAGCTTCTTGGAAAGGTTAAGCCATACGAACAAAAAGACGCGGTCTCTTAAGCAAGGGCGTTATTCTACTGCACGATAACGCTCGCTCACATACAGCCCATCTAACGAACTAATACATTGGTTAAAGTGGGCTCGGAAGTACTGCCTCAGCCCCGTATAGTCCGGACTTGGCTCCAGTGATTATCATCTCTTTAGGCCACTCAAAAAGTTCTTGGGAGGCAAGCGATTTGCCTCTAATGAAAAAGTGAAGGATGCAGTGCAAATTTGGCTACGTCGTAAACCAAAAGAATTCTTTCGGTGGGAATACAGGAGCTACCGGAGCGATGGGACAAGTGTATTTGATAGGGAGGTTGTTACTTAGAAAAATGATGTATCTATAATATTAATTTATAGTTTGTATCGACCAAAAAAAAAAAAAATAAAATGTAGGTCAAATTTGAATTATCCTCGTATAACGTAATTGGTTTCGCAGCTAAGCTTACAAAAAACCCTTTTCTTATAGGTATCGCATTATGTACATAAAATTGACGTTGGAGTACAACCTTGGATAGAGGTCTATGTTGCTATCTCTCTTATTTTGTCCCCAATTTTTGGCGTCACTTAATCGCTTGATGTACATTCTGATATTAATAAAAATAAAATAGTTTCGGTCGGTAAATAACCGATTATATATGAATCACCATACAGTGATACAACATTGGGGCAAATGACTTCCTTTAGCGATACATCGGTTTTCAAAAAATATCCCATTCATTTTTACGGTGTGATTGTGTGTTGCTGTGTCGCTGTTTAAAAATGCAGGAAATATTTGTATTCCTTGTAGGTTTACTTGCGATGTTTTATATTTCTGTAAGTAGTACCGGAAATTCGTTTCACTTGTAATACCTGAATTCGAAAGAACAATTAACATTTGTGACATGGTTTTTTAGAAAAATAAATCAGAAGCTACCTTTACCAATTTTAAAGTAAAAAGATTTGAGGTTTGCAATAACATCCAGCTTCAAGTAAAATACTATGGACACGTAACTGCGGAAAACGACAATCAGTACTTAACACATAATCTAACGCTACCGTTTCCTCTGGGAGATAATATAGGGGTATTTAATCTTTAAATACCTACTTTTCTGATATTTATAATTTTTTTATTATTACATTTGATGATATTTTTAGGTAAGAATTCTGATAAAAACAAAAACTGTTGGAAATACGTATGTGGAACTCTTCACTATACGAGAAAGAAATTTCTGCAAAGCGTTTAACAAATACTTAGGAGAATTCTGGTACGATATAGAAAGGTACAGCCAAATCCCTCCTGGAGTTTGCCCAATCCAACAAGTAAGATATTTATAACTATCAAATAACAGTCACAAATTTTTGTAATGTTTGATAAATCAACGCCTTTTTAGGGAAGATACCACGGCAACCACATTAAAGTGCAATTTGAAAAAATAAGCCTGCAAACGTTTCCATTTGGAACACTCAGATTTACTATGGAAGCGATTGATAACAGCAATAAAAATACGGTGTGGTGTTTGTTTGTGGAAGTGGATAATATTGTAAACTAATGAACGCTGGCAAAGGGATAAACTCTTCCATACACTTCAAACTGTAACCAGAATATATTACCTACTAAAAGTGTTGAATAATTAAGAAATTATTAGTTCTACTACTGTAAAAATCTGTTTAAATTAATTACATTTTGCACATGGTTAAGGTTCTGATGATTTATGAATAAAGCTCTAATACATTCTGAATCATTTATTTTAAATTAAGTTACATGATTCCAAACTTCCAAAACTATTTCCATCTCGAGTTGTTAGTTGATGTTCGTGATTTTATATAAAGCTTTGCTAATAAATTATGAATATTGGGTATGGTACGACCAAAAATTTACGTAAAACAGACAGTTAGTTGTTCAAATATTAATTTATAGGAAGCTACTTTGTGGTAGTATTTATTTCCGTATGCAATATTCTGTAATAAGTTAAGTTTCCAATGAACTAATATGTTTGTAGTGAATCGAAGTCAATTCAACTCAAACCAAACAGTTAAGCGAATAGGAGGTACTTCTTTATCTGCAGATTTAGTGGCGTAGTAGTAATAATTAGTTAGGCGATCCTTGTTTTATAGTTCGGCGCTGCCATTCCCGTGTCGCGCCATCATTTTCAATAATTGAAATAGCAATAATTTATCTCATAGAATAGTATATTTTTATTATATATAAACTCCTGGACAAAATTAACGCATCACTTTATTAAACTTATATAATTACCATATTACAATTAAGATTATAATGAAAATTACATGAAAGCTTAGAAATTAGGTTTGTGTAATCGTATGCGAAAGAAATCAGCGAAACATGACCTTACATTTTTGATTTAAGATCTTTTTTGTTGAAAATGCGTCAAACAAAAAAAAAATCGAAAACAATAGAATTAATGGATTCAGTACCGTGTATGACCCCCTCTACTCCTAATTACCGCATTCATGCGCCTTGGTATGCTGGAGATTCGATTTGCAATAATTTCCTGGGGAATATTCTCCCTTTCCGCAATTACTGCATAAACCAGTTCATTGCGGTTGGCAGATAGGGGTACACAACTTCGAAACTTTTTTAAGAGCGTCCCATAGATGTTCTATGGCATTTAAATCGGGACTATTAGGTGGCAAATCCATTAATGGAACTTTAACAGCATTCTAGTAGTCGATAACCTGTGTAGCCATGTGGGGACGAGCATTATCTTGCAACAATAAAAAATTGGGTCCCACAAAAGGAGCAAATGGCATTACATGTTGAAATATGATGCTTTCCAGATAATAATCAACATTCATGGACCTTGCACGTTTAGAAACCAACTCTCTGCGACCATTGAAGCAGATTCCCTCTCAAAACATTACAGAGACACCACCAAACGCGACCCTTGCAGGGATTTGCAACTTGCAAATATCTCTCCTCCAGACACGCTCACGATATGAGGCTAACCCTCGTTTCATCTGAGAATAGAACTTTCTTCCAATCATTAATAGTTCAGTGTTGATGATTTCTGGCAAAACGTATCCTTTGAATTTTGTGCTCTCTGGTGAGTAATGGTTTCTTCGTCGATCTTCTGCTGTTTAATCCAGCTTCATTTAAACGTCTTCTGACTGTTCGAGACGATATCACAAGATTGCGGACAACTACAAGCTCATTTTTTAGCACAGTTCCAGTGATTCTCTTGTTTCTTAGAACGGATTGCCTAAGAAAACGTTCATTCCTTCGATTGGTATGTCATCTTCGCCCTTGCGCTGGCCTTCGAATGTGATATCCTGTCTCGTTAAATCGTGTAACCATGCGACTTATATGCTGGAATGATTTCTTCCTATCACAGCAAAGTTGATGCTCTTACTATCTCCACTACTGATAAATTTCTTGGGTGATTCATTTTTCAAGTTCAAAACACTCGTAACTGATACAGTCGATAACAAAAAAAACTTGGTGGCTAAACATAACTTGTCTTAATAAACAGTTTCCGAACAGATTTTAAATCAATTTTTGGTAAAAGTGACTTTAACTGACGATTGTCATCTTAAAACAAAACAGTTCTTGATAACATTTGTTTGAAATGTGAGAGGAGGTCCAAAGGCTTCTTTCAAGACAGTTAGTAAATTAAGAATTATCAATATCTCGGAATTAAAAAAAATATATTAGTGGTGCGTTAATTTTGTCCGGGAGTTTATATATTTAACAAAAGTAATTAATAATATTTTCACTTTTACTGCAAAATTTCGATTGCTATTGTATAGTTTCGAATGTAAAAGTAAATTACAAATTATTTCTTCCGGGTAAAGTCTATTTACTGCCAATAATTTAAGGCATGCGTTATTAATATAAATACTATCAGCTTTCTATTTCCAGCCCACTCACTATTGTTTTTCTATTTTAAAATAAAATGTTTCACATTTGTAATAACATATAGGACGACTACACGGTTTCAATGGGCCAGGTGTACTTCGTATAACCTAGACTCTAGAGTATCTGATTTATGATTTTTTAATATTACAAACAAAGCGTGGAGGTTAGCCCACTGGTTCAACTAGTTTACTTAACTGAAATTTACTACTGGTTTGTTTAATTATTCCATCCATATTTACGTGTATTATATATTATGTCTCAGTTACTTGTTTTAAGGTGTAACTGATAAATTTTTTTGAAGACAATACTGTAAAAATATATAATTCACAATAATAATTAACTTATTCTGGTTCTCCGCCGAGTTAACTTTACACAACTTACCCATGCTCTCTTAAATATATAAACCAACCAATATTGCTCCGACGGAACTTGAAAAGAGGGCAAATAAATATTTGCACTCGTGGAAATCCCACGTAGTGTGCTGTAGAAAAACCCTTTGAGACTTAGAGCATCATTTTAGTGCATTAAGGCCACAAATGTAAGGACCTGTACGCTACAATAACACATTTTTCACTAGGGTATCGGTTAATGAACATTGGTACAATCAGGAAAAATGTGTCTATATACCAGTATCGTTTCTCATTCCCTAATTTTAATTTTCTTTCAGCCTCAGATTTGAGCATTTCTGTAAATTTGACACTAATTGATAGATATTGACTATTGTTTCAGAAGTTATTTGTATTTGAACTCCTGAACTCCTGAAAGTGGAAGTTTTACATCCTAGAAGCAAAAATGTTTGAATAGGATATGTACTTAACAAAGACACCTTTAACTGATTTTATTATTATATTACAGGTTTCAAGCTTATTATCTAATTTTAAATAAATAGAATAACTAAAAACAGTTAGCGTTCCACGAAAAATCCCTTTTTATGTTTTTGATAAGGTTTCGCAGTTCTATATGAAACTCAACATATACCTAGTTTGAGATTTGTCATTGTATTGTAGGTAAAATATGAAATCTGCAATTAATTACTAACATCTAAAATCCTTTCCTGATATCTACAGTTATTTTCTGATATCTAAAATTATTTTAATATATCAGAAACCATTATGTAAAATCAAAAATGTGTCTACACGTAATATTTCAGTTTCTCAGTATTTTCAGTTCTTACGTAATATATTACTATTTTTATCTCAGGAAAGTTTCTAAAATGTATTAGCTAAGAGATTATAATTCCGTAATCATAAATAATAGCCTATATTTTATATATAGTGGAAATTAATAATGGAAATGTATGGTTTGATGGAAGTATATAAGGGAGGCCTGTATCCAACACTGGATGGAAGGGGCTGGATGATGATGGTTTGATAATATGCAGATACTTACTATTTAGAATTAACTGTTTGTAAAAAAATGAGATAAATCTTTACATTGGTTTCAAGTTTTAAATGATGGTAGTTAGAAATAAAATAAAAAATTAATTTCACATATGTCGTAATAGTAGCTTAATTTACCGTATTGTTGCACTACTTATGGCAAATTTTTAAGTTTTAAGTTTTTGTTATTTCTAATAACCATTTTCTTATCTTATGCGAAAAGGTCGCTTATAAATGTAAGTACGGTGACCCTTTAGTAGGCTTCGCTTCACTTGCATTAATGGAATACACATTTCCTGAGTATACTGAGATGATTTGGATTTCTGAAGAGGTTGGTGGTGCTTGTAGTTGTAATGCAGTGACAAGGCTATGTGCTAAACTCAATTCAAACAGGAGTAATACAAACCACACAGTTATTAAACGAACTGACCAACGACTACTAGAGAGATGTTGATCTAAAAAGAGGTGGTGATGGTCGTCCATTTATGGTAAGACCGCCCAATATTGAAGAAAATATGTAACTTTTAATTGGTGGGAGCCTACGAGAAGCATGCATGATATTTCTCGGGTTGCAGACATACAAAGTCGACAGTATACAGAATATTACACAACAGTGTATTGCTTTCGAAAAATGAAAGTGCAAGACTTTTTACCACAAGATTATAATGCTCGAGGTAGGTAGTGTGAATGGCTATTAAGTCATTATCAGGAAAATACGAATTTTATTGGCAATAACTATGCGACGTGATAACAATACTACAGGAGAACAATATACCAAAATAGTTAATAACTGTAATAGAAGACATATACACAAACACGAACACCAAAATACAAACAGCAAAAAGGCTAGCCGGAAAAATTAAAAGCTGTGCTGGTATCCGACAGAGCGACTCTTTAGGCCCAATACTCATTAACCTAATTATCAACAAACTTATAGACAGTGTGAAGAACATGAACGGTTACAAAATGGGAAGAAACAAATTAACCATGTTATGTTATACAGACGATGCGATACTAATCGCAGACACCGAGGACAACTTACAAAGACTCCTTGATTCACAAATACGCTGAAAGTTATAACATGCTAACAGCGACGGAAAAAACAAAATCGCTGGATGTTTCAAAGGGTCCCAAGGTGGAAACTAGAAGAGAACAACAAAGTTATAGAACAAGTGATGTCTTTGATGTATTTAGGGGTAGAAATAACAAGCGAACGCAGCAGGTACAAGGAAGTCAAGCAACAGGCCATGAAAGCAGCGCGAGTGTCTGGATATCTAAGAGACGTTACCTGGAAAAACAAATACCTCACAAAAGAAAGCAAAGTACAAATATACGAAACAATGGTAATACCAACAATGACCTATGCTGCGGAAACCAGAACCTACATTAGCAGAACCCAGCAACTGATGCTGACAACAGAAATGAACACCTTAAGAACGATAGTGGGGAAACCAAGGAGGGATAGAGTCAGAAACAGAGACATAAGAGAGGAATGTGAAATCGGATATTTCGTAAGCTTCGTCAGAGGAAGAATAATAATATGGAATGAGCACGTGGAAAGAACAGACGACGAAAGATTAACACCATAAGGAATGAATGCGTGAAGAAAAACAGGTTTCGCCCTAAATAAGAGAAGAAGATGATGATGATGATGATGAGGCGACATTCACGCAGGATGGGATTTACAACACTCATAATAATTATGTGTGAGCAGGTGACAACCCTCATTTTCGAAGTTATCAATATTGATACGGTGTTCATGTTTGTGAAGGTATCGTAAGTAGTTATTAATTGGCCATTTTATTCGGCCAAATTGTCTTAACGCTGAAAATTTCCTACATTTTCTAAATGAAGATAGTACAAATACTATTGAAAAATGTTCCACGGATAATGAGACAAAATATGCAACAAGATCATAGTTAGAGATTGGCTTCAAAATCAATTTTCGGATTGGTGGATTAGTCGTGGGGGTGCTATAGCTTGGCCGCCAAGATCACCTGATCTAACACCTTTAGATTTTTAGTTATGGGGATATCTGAAGTATTTGGTATATCTGCAACCAGTGAACAATATGGACGATTTAACAAATCGCATCAAGCAAGCGTGTGGTTTAAACGAACACATGCTCCAAGGAGTACGAGTACAAAGATGAACTACAATAAGATGTGCAGAATGTCATAATGCTCGTGGTGGTGATTTTGAACAGTTCCATTAATTAACAGAACATTTTTGATTCTGGTTTACTTCGGTCCGTTATTTTTATTTCTTTTCTTCATAAGTAGTTCGTGTTTAGCTACCTACCGAAAGGGATTGATAAATACGTTATTCAGCTGTTGATTACACCTGTTGAGGATATTACATTTAAAAAAAACCCGCCGCTAATTCGGGAATTATCGAAAATAGCAAAAGGATTCCCCAACATATTAAATCCAAGATCTTCGAAGAATGTTGATCTACGGAGCCCAAACATGGACACTTACTTAACAAATAATATACAAATTACAAGTCATCCAAAGAGCAATGGAAAGAATAATGATAGCTGTTTCAATAAGACACAGAAAAAAAATGAATGGATCAGATAGAAAACAAAAATCACTGACGTAATCGACAGTTACCCAGCTGAAGTAGGACTTCGTAGGGCATGTAGCAAAGGCTACAAGATTGTAGATGGAACGCAAAATTATTCACTGCAGGCCATGGGATGGAAAAAGAAGAAGAGGGAGACCAATTACAAGATGGTATGACGATATAAAGAGAGCTGTGGGGTAGAAATAAGCAAGCGTAGCTCAGAACAGGGACAACTGGGGAAAGAAAAGGAAGGCCTATGCTTAACTCTGGGCTCAATAAAGTGCAAAAGAAGAGAGAATTCTATATCATGGTAGAGTAGAAATGAATTGTATAATAGGTGATTTGCGTTGTTAGAAGCATCGACTAGCTTAGATACAGTATTTGATTCTAAATTCAATTTTGGCAGTTTAACAAAATTGATACCAAAACGTTGTGGAACGTTTGAAAAAAAGTATAGAATATGGGGGATGTTAAGAACAGTATGCACTAAAATAAGTTAAAAAAGTCTTAACCGGTAACTCGAATTTATGATTCGGTAATTTATTAACTGGTGTAAATCGTTTTTTAACACCGTGTATAAATTTAAATGCTAAATAAAAAATTCACAACAAACTTAAAATTCATATTTAGGACATTATTAGTGCGTGTCGAAATGGATTTCTAAAAGTATATTCGTATCTGCGATTATTTTTAAACTTAAAAAATCTGTATATAAAATGTCTAAGTCCGGTTTAACCTTCCGGAAATGATTTAGTTAATCTACACGTAACGTTACTTCAACTTTCCTTCTACGTGCTTGATTTAAAGGTCTTTGAAAATATTACCTTAAGATCGCAAACGTCTCTGCAAAATTCTGGTATTAAATTCATAAATACTTTTACAACTAATTTCCCAGGTTTTCTTTCATGTTTTCCAAGCAAAACATCTTTTCCCTTTGGAGGAGGATGAGAAAAGCTTCTTATTCGTCCCATAGAAATCGATAACTGTATTTTAGAATATTTCTGTGTGTCGGTAACTGTGAAGGTTGTTTACAGGTTGTTTACGCACGACATTGGAACTCCATACGACTTCAGCCGGAGCTATTCAGGCTGAAAACTCCCCATTTCTCTTTCTTTCCTGCTGCTTTTCAATTTAAAATAAACGAATGCTTATTGAACTTACAAAGGCGCTTAGAGGGTTTTCTGTTTTCGCACCAGAACCGCAAAATACCAAAATTAGGGTAATATTTTTATATAACCTACAATATACTTAGATAACCTAAACCAGACATTTTTCATTTGTATGATGTTCAACTGTGTTTACAAATAAGCCCACTTTTAGGAACAATAGCGGACACACTTAAACAGATCTGAACGATTTGAAATATAATTCAGCAAAATTATATCGAATCACCAACATTTTTTTATGGTAAGGAAAAATGTAGTATTGGGATTATCGAGATATTTCAGGAATGGCCGGCCACAGTACTGAAAAATTTATTCAGGTATTCGCAATACCAAAACACAATCGATTTTTTAACTTTTTGTCATTCCACGCACTCTTCAGGACATACTTAAGAAAAATAAAAACGAAAAGGTAATCAATATTTTGATACAGGAAAAAATATACAGTTTCCAATTCATCAAGACATTTCAGGAATGGTCACAGGTTTGAAAAATTCTCAATACCAAGGCGCAATCGAATGTTTAGCTTTTTACTATTACACACACGCGTACTTGAGAAAAATCACAGCGAATCATCAATACTTTTAAACGGAAAAGGAATATGCAGTTTTCAGTTTATCAAGATATTTCAGGAATAGACACAGGTTAAAAAATCTGAACAGGTATTCATAATATAAATACAAAAGTAAAATATTTTGTAATCCCTTGACACTTTCATATAATTTGCAAGATATACTTGAGGAGGATTACAGCAACCACTCAGTGTTTTTAGATACAAAAGAAGAAGTGCAGTGTAAAGACATTCGCGACATTTCAGGAATGGTCCAGATCTGAGAACTTTATTCAGGTATTCGCAATAGCAAAGCATATGCAAACTGAACTAGCATTCGATACTGTTACGCAGAGAAGAAATATGCAGTTTCCGTTAATCCAGACATTTCAGTAATAATTACAGGTTTGAAAAATTTAATCATATATTCGTAAACTAGATACAAGAGCTAATTATTTTGTAATCTCTTTATATCGCAAAATACTTTGCAAGACATACTTGAAAAGAATTACAGCAACCAATAGTATTTTTATTTGAGAAAGAATAAATGCTGCTTTGAGATTTTAGAGACATTTCAGGAATATTCACGGATGTGAAAAAGTTATTCATATATTCGCAATACCAAACCACAATCAATTTTTTAACCTTCTGTATGCTTGAAGAGAATTACAGCAACCTTTTTTAGAAGAGAGTTAAAGATCTGAAAAATGTATTAAGGTATTCGCAATAACAAAACTTATTTATTAAATTTAATCAGACATTTGGAACTCAAATACAAAGACAAATTCTTTTCTAATCCCCTTGAGAAAAATTACAGCTACCAATTAGTATTCTTAAGCGAGAAGAAAAAATACAGTATGACGTTTTTGAGACATTTCAGGAATGGTCACAGATATGAAAAATTTATTCAGGTTCACAATATCAAAACATAAGCAAATTTTTATTTAAGCCGTTCAGATGTCCACACTCCCATCGGGATCTACTTGACCAAAATAAGAACGAACACTCAATATTTTTTACAGATAATAGATATATGCAGTTTTCAGTTTATCACCACAATTCACATATAGTCACAGGGATATAAAATTCAATCAGACATTTGTAATTCAAATACAAAAACAAGTTCTTTTGTAATCCCCTTACATTTCAGCACGTTTTGTGAAGTACACTTGAGAAAAATTGCAGCTACCAATTAGTATTTTTAAGCAAGAAGGAAAAATGCAGTATGACGTTTTCGAGACATTTCAGGAATGGTCAATAATCTGAAAAAGTTATTCAAGTTCCCAATATCAAAACATAAGGAACTTTTTTTA
Source organism: Limonius californicus (assembly GCA_014611495.1). Classification (NCBI taxonomy): domain Eukaryota; kingdom Metazoa; phylum Arthropoda; class Insecta; order Coleoptera; family Elateridae; genus Limonius; species Limonius californicus. The sequence continues at coordinate 14,446 of JABXWE010025778.1, forward strand.
AGCAATTTAGATGTCCACACATTAATCTGAATCAACTTGATCAAAATTAGATCACTCAATATTTTTTACAGATAAGGAATATGCAGTTTTCAGCTTATCACAACAATTCACGTATAGTCACAGGTTAATCAAATTTAATCAGTCATTTGGAATTCAAATACAAAAACAAATTCTTTTTTAATCTCCTTACATTTCAGCACATTTTGTGAAGTATACTTGAGAAACATTACAGCTACCAATTAGCATTCTTAAGCGAGAAGGCAAAATGCAGTATAACGTTTTTGAGACATTTCAGGAATGGTCACAGATTTGATAAATTCCCAATATGACAACATAAGCAAATTTTTTTAACCCGTTTAGATGTCCACCCTCTCAACGGGAACTACTTGAACAAAATTAGATTGAAGACTCAATATGTATTTTTATAGGTAAGAAATATGCAGTTTTCAGTTTATCACAACAATTCACGTATAATCACAGATTTATCAAATTTAATCAGGCATTTGGAATATTCAAATACAGAACATTTTCCTTTGCAATCCCCTTACTTTTCGGCATATTTTGAGAAATATACATGAGAAAAAATACAGCAACAAATTAGTAATTGTAAAGGAGAAGGAAAAATGCAGTATGACGTTCTGGAGACATTTCAGGAATGGTCGCAGATCTGAAAAATCTATTCAGTTCACAATAACGAAACATTAGCGAACGTTTTTCTAGCCATTTACATTTCCATACACTCGTGGGGGTCCACTTGAGCAAAATTAGAACGAATGAACAATATTATTTTACAAGAAATAAATATGCAGTTTTCAGTTCATCAAAGCATTTCAGGTATAGTCGCAGGGTTATAAAATTTAATTTGGCAAAACCTTTTGTAATCCGAAAAATTTAAATAGGCATTCGCAATACATACAAAGGAATTCCTTTGTAATCCCCTTACATTTGAACACATTTTGCGAAATATATTTGAGCAAACAATCAGTATTTTTAAATATGAAAGGAAAATGCGGTTTTGAATTTGTAGATTTTCCAAACAAATTTATTCAGATATTCGAATGCTAGCGGTTGGACCACACTTTTCAATATATACTTGTGCAAAATTGTATAGAAATAAATGCAAGTACTTGAAATATCTAAGGGTATCGGTCGGGTAATTACATATAGCTGAAGCGTAGTACCTCCTTCTTAATGCCGCCTGATCCCTAGCAAAAAGTAGCAGCTGTATTCGTTACTCTTCCGAGGTGTCGTGACGCTATAAAGAGATACTGTTATTTATAATAAGAATTTAATTTTGTTGTAGGTATGTTTTAAGATATTTGCAAAGTTACAGTACATCTAGTATATGTTTGAATATCTTCAACATTAATTTTAACTACAATTCATCCTATTCTTCCAGGAATAGTATATAATAATATCATAACAAGATGTTGAATCAAACCTTTAATTAATTTATCTTTCCTTATTTGTGTTCCCCGTTCGCGGTTCCGCATTGCGACCAGATTTCGTATTGGATTGAGAGAAATAATTCAAAATGCAGAAGTTTCTAATATTAAGTACTACCAATATAATTAGAGTTTCGGAGGTTCTGAGCAAGTTATTTAATCCGCTAATGTGTTTATAAGTTAATTAGAGACTGGTGGAAGTTGTTAACTTATCTGTTAATTACTTTCTGACATTGTAGAATTAGAACAGAGAGGTTCATTCTCTTAATAAAATGATATTAACTCATGCGTAAACTTTTAGACCACTTTAAGTTATAAAAGCCGGGCCAGGATTTGCCAACAGTTTGTAGGCTTACTGTTAAACTTCGGGGTAGATTTAATGCTTTGTATTAAACAGAATATCTTATTCGACAAAAAGTAGCGTAAGGATTTCAGTCAAATCTACTCTTATAAATCAGTTATAAGATACTTTGAAGACATTTCCGTTTAGGTGTAAGAAGAAATATTCACTTGACATTTATGTATTTTCCGTACATCTTGATTATTCTGACTAAACAGATTTTGAGAGTTTAACCTTAGTTAAACAGAAAGATCTAGTTACTTATTAAATTAGTGAGTTTCGTGATAAGGATAACATATTGTTACCAAAACAAACAGTTTAGTTTCCTAAATGGAAAGGCTTCACTTTAAAATAAACAGCTCAACTGTAAATTACATTGAGGTAATTATATTGTGCTATCGATTTATTAATTAAATTATGAAAATTATTGAGTTTAGAGTTTATATAGGGCAGATAATTAATATTAAATCGAAGTTTGTCAACCATAATTGAAACTAGTTATATTTTATTACATAACATGTTAAGTGCTCATGTTGAAACAATTTAAATGCAAAAGCAGGTAATTGAGTGTTTTCAATTTAGTAATAAACAATCTAAGATTAGAAATTGGCAACATTTACTTGAATCAATGGCAAATGTAAAGTGCAAACGTCATTGTAACTTAAGAAAAAGATGAAACTACACATACATTCATTAATACTTTCTTCTATTTTAGTTATTATACCACTAATTGATTTAACCCTGTCAAGGGGTAAGATATTTCAAATTTTAATAATACACATTTCAAGATTTTCTATTTTATGTTTAGGTTGTGGTCCAACGTTAAGGAAAGTAATACATATAGGAGTATGTACCAATCCTTTTCAATGCCCAGTCAGCTATAGAATTAACGGTTTCTGTCCAATGGGTGTCTGTTGTTCTTATATATTGCAGCATAAACTTCCACGTCAGAAACAAATATATATTGCAGGATAAACTGCAACTTCTGCTTCAAGTAGTTCATACCTGCGAGAACATTATAAATATGTATGTCACTTTTAATAAAATTTCCTGAGAAGTTCCATATAAATTAAGTATTGTGAATTGTACTTCTACGTGGAAGCCTATTTTTCCACTCTAGATCTTCTGGATTGTGGATTCTGTACAGCTTCCATAGTACAGTACGATCAATAAATTTTCGGTACATGGTAGCTATGGAAAACAAAATAAACTTTTACTTAAATCATACAATTTAAAGTCGGCGTTTGAATTGCTTGACAAACCTTGATGAATTCTCTAAATGACGACCGGGTCTAACACGAGAGTTATCCCCAGTAGGTATTGACAACCCAAGAGAAAAAGAAATCTTTGAGTAATATATTATTTCCTAAACTTTAAAAACAAACATACACAGAAGACATTTACCGTCAAATCAATAATTTGTGTCCTAGAAACATCAGTTATTGAAATTAATATATGCCAAGTTACAGGTGTCTATCGTCTTGTTTGTAAAAGTTATACATTTAATATTACAGTGGTGCTGGTGATTTTATAGAAATAGAAAAAATTCGAGGCAAGGGCTATGGCAAAATACTTTCTTAAGAAGGATGTATCACCGCAGAGAAATTTATAATCCCATAAGGTTGGGTGATTCTACCCCGGCATATCAGGTAATTAAGAATTGGTGTGTGACGCCTGATGATAATCTCTAACTAAGTAAGTAAATAATTGTTAATGATAGCCTCCCGGAACCTCAATCGAAGATGGGCGGTTCTCTGCTTATCTCGAATAAATGTTTTAGTTAACTTTATGTTAATTACCTGGAAAAAAAGGGCGCTAACAACTAATAATAAAATACACTATCATTAACGCAGATGTCGATTGGTTAGTCGTACCCACGGTGTATTACTTACTTAATTTAGTACTACAGAAACAATGATAGGTAACAATAAATAACAAACACAATTGCAGCAACAATATTTAATATCAGCAAAAATAAATGTGTTATATGTACAGTAAACCGCAAATACCGTTGCGGCTCAGCTGCGCACAAGATAAACAAAGATGTTCAATGAGTGACAGAGACGAAGTACATACGTCACACTGCCAGTACATTCAGCCGCAAAAGTTAACTTGCGTTTTTATGTAAAGTGTGAAAGCTGTTTCTAAGCATTATTAAGATTACAAGTGCTAATGAGCCATTAAGCGCTCATAAAGTTATGTCTAATTTTAAAGGAACTTTAGTTTTAGCTACATTAAACACGTTTCTAAGAAATGTCCAATAACTTTCCAATTCCAAATCCGTTTACTATTATAATTTACAAGCTTTAAATAAATGTACACAAAAGAAAAGGTTAAATGGGTTGAATTAATAAAAAATTGCAATAATCAATCAACAGCAAGTTTAACAAATAAGTTTTGGAAGCTGCTACTTTTTAAGGGAATGTACCTATGTTACCCGCTCGAGAGTCAAGTGAAAAGTAAGCTCCGCTTCCCACTCCACTGATTTGTCAACGCGCACCTCCAAGACACCCGCAGCCCTATTTGCGTTCTACTGTATATATAAACCCCAGTTTGCAACAATAATATATATAAGTATAATTGTAACCTGTATCGGTACACAACTAACAGTGCAATCACTCAATACAGCCCCACAAATTCCTGACTTTGAGCTACAGTAAAAATACTGCGTTTCACTACCCAAACAAACGCCCTCAAACCGCGTCCTACACTCTATTCGTGAAAGGCCTTTCGAGGAGTACAGCGTAGATAAGAGAATAAAAAAAATCGCTGTGAAACCCGAACAAAACGCAATATTACCGCTCCTGTTGACTCACGCTGTATATACAGTGAAATTCCCGTGTATGTACGCTAATACTTGTACACACTAATATACCAATGAATTACGCTAATAAAGTAATTCGAAACACACTGTACAATTATAACATAGTTCTTATCTATCCCAAAATATAAATAAGTTCATACAAATAAACAAGATTATTTACAATGACTCCGAAATTATCAAAATTAAAAATAAATTTGCACTTCCCTGGTTAATCTGGTCTGGAAATTCCTAAGACAGCTTCGAGTCCGGCACGTGTTCTCGCTGCGACGGCAGTATGGAATTCGAATATTAGTTTCTCGCAAACAGCAGATTTTACCATAGAAGGCACCAATTCTTCGGACGAATCTCGCCGTCCCCAAGTTGTCTAATTACGAATACAAGGAAAAGTTAGGACAGCTATAACTTAAAAGACAAAGGAAAACTTACCAATCGGTAACTACGATTGACACGACAAAAATCATGAAGGGAACGCAACGTTGATATAAAGCGACAATAACATAGTCAAACTATCTACAAAGATCACGTTATAAACTATGATTTTCCCAGAAAATTGAGATGAACTCTAAGCGAAACACTTTAACATGAAAAAACCAATTCAACGACACGTTCGTTTTCTGTCAGACGCAGAGAATCAATCACCGGAAATCCTGTTTAACTAACATAAATCATGCGTATTAGGTAAATGCTCCAAATAAACACTCCTGGGACTAGTGTGAAATGGGTTGCGGACAACCTAGGCGAAAATACCGTTACAGGTGCCAGGATTTCAAATTAGGAAGGAAGTCGTGGCAACATACACCAGGTGCTGGACCACCAAAAGCTGTTGTCACTCAAGAAAATATTGAATTGGTCCATGATATGGTACTGAGTGAACGGAGAATTATGATCAAATATATTACTGAGACATGAGGATTTTCCGTTGGATAAATTGAGAAAATTTTACACGAGGAATTGCTGTCACCTGATCAGAAGTGAGCCAGGTTTCTCACTGCTGCGAGCAATTTGAGATTAATATACACGGATTTAGATGACGTTTTGGAAAGATTTGTAACTGTAGATGAAACTTGGGTTCATCCCTTTGATTCAGAGTCAAAAGGCAGAGTATGGAATGGCGTCATGGTGGTTACAGGCCCCCACTATAGTTCCGTATGATAATGGCAACAGCATTTTGGGATTCTGAGAGAGTTCTTCTTGTTGATTATTTATCACGTATTCTCACAATAACGGGAGACTATTACGTAAACTGTCGTGAGGCTACAAAACAAAAAAGCGCCTGGAAAATTGAAACGCGGCGTTCTGTTCTACCAAGACAACGCTCCCGCTCACAAGAACTGTGTTTCTATGGCTGCTATCTACAATACTGGATTTAATATTTTAGAACAACCCTCATATTCGCCAGATCTGGCCCCCAGTGACTTTCACCTGTTCCCCAAATTAAAAATACATCTTGGTAGAACTCATTTTTCCTACGATGAAGAGGTGGTGGCTGCTGTGAATGAGTGATTTACAGAGCAGGACAAAGAGTTTTTTTTCTAAACTCATCTAAGCTGCATCAGCGTTATATTAAGTGTGTTCTAGGAGATTATGTTGAGAAATAAAGTTGTTTCAAATGTCTAAGTCATTTTCTTCTATATCAGGGGCAATAAATGATGAACAACCCTCGTATTTACAAGCTTTCAAAATTTATACAATGATAAACCTATTCTCATTAGGTAGATGGTAATTAAGAAAATTAGAAGTCAGCCGATAATATTAATGTGTTTGTAAAAACTTGCTTTAAACGTGAAAACATTTACCTTCAGCTCCATATTTAAATTTTTCTAGAAATCTACTGCACATAAAAATTTTAAATTTGAGAAAAAGCTATAGTCGCTGTATTACACAACTAAATCGATCCAATAATAGTAGCTTAAACAATTTTTATAACAAATTCTATAAAATTTTTTAACCTTCGATAGTTTAACTACCTATCTAACTAACTACCGGTTAATAACTAGCAGTACACGGAGTAGCAGAATAATTTCCTAACTGAAGCGTTAACTCTCGGTTAATTTAACTAAGGATATTTGGAAGCTAAGTGAACCTGTTTGAAGTGAGAATAATTTGATTATAAAAGCAATTAATAAATATTGATTATTGAGCATCATAAAAACCCCAAATCTCTAAGACACTTGCTTCTGTATCAGGGAACTTAAATAATGAACCACTCTCGTATATTAGTATACAAGGTGGTCCTGAAATAATTGGTAAAACATTGGGATTTAGTGGTCCACACAAAAAAAAAGTTCACATAAACCTTAGTTCGAAAATGCTTCGTTGCAGAAAAGTGATCCGACAAATCTCACTTTAGAATACTGTAACTCAACGAAGTATTTTCGGACTAAGGTTTATATGAACTTCTTTTCCTATTTTGGTGTGGAAACTTGCTTCCAAAGTTTGACCAACTATTTCAGGACCACCCTGTATAACAAACAAGAATGCGTATAGTTTGTGGAGATGTTGTATGTAGATTCAAAATTGTTTAATACGATCGTAGATATCAGAAAGTGTAAGAAGACATGAAGTAATTGAAAATCAAACAGGTTTTAGAAACGTAAGAAGCTAAAAGTTGAGGTCAATTGTAAAACCTTTAATGGTTCTAACACAATTCCTTATTTAAATTACTACTTTTTCTTCTGTGATATGAAGAAAAACTCTAATATAGCGACAGCTAGACACGTTAAGATACCCTACGCAGCTCTAACAAAGATTTTAAAAGACTGTTTACAGAATCTGGCTAGTGTTGTCAAGCTTAAGTAGCAACACGAACATTTTCAACATTTGCGTATTAAAAATTTTTTTGGACATTGCATATAAATAAGCTGATTAAAAATCAACAAAAACAGGATTTCTGTTGCTTTATGCAAACCTATCTGTTGTGTTTAATGAACATCCAATTATCTACAGATGGTAAAAGAAGAATCGTCAGATATATCGATGAGAAGGAATTCACAACAATAACAGTTCTTTTATTAATAATATTTTTAATATAAAATTAAATCGGTTGTGTTTGTTAAAAATATTTAGTGTTCCATATTTGTATCTTGTCATTGGAAACTAAACGCGTGTTAATTGTTGACAGCTAACCGGTCTGTTACTTAATTTATTCGATAATTGTGTGGGAGTAAAGCAACGCAAACAGTAAATGTTCAGTTGGTGTCGGTACTATTCAGCGCCATGTTTGAATCTAGGGTAGAGCTTGTGTATAAATGCGTGTAGATATGCTGACATAAACTGTTGAATTATAGCTCTAAGCTATAAGCCCCACTATATCCTAACAAATAGCAAGTGTCGCTATCCGGAGAAGGTGTCTCGACATTGTAGTTGTAAAGTGGAGATTTATTTAAATGTCTTTGTATGTAAATAACGAGATAGTGTGTAGTATAAAATAGTACTGCGTTTGAGTTTTCACAATCTCTAAATTAAATTGTTTATATGTTGACCTCATATGAACCAGCGGTTCATCTAGTTGCGACAGTAAGGAGATTTCATTATATTCCGTAAACCCTTAGACCATAAAAATATTAAATTATAATAAATATTAGCAAATTTTACAAGTATCAAAAATTAAATTTCATATAAGAATATAAATTTAGAAGGCATGCTCGTATGTTTTTCTTCCCTTAAAATGCAGTATTTACTCCTTCACAAGGGAATTTGTATAAACTTTATTTTCCGTATTCTGCCCAATAAAATTGCTTAATAAGCCTCATGTGCATTTTCACCATAAATACATTTTACACGTCGTAAAAACTGAAACTGGTATACACTTTATACTTCGTTTTATCTTAAAGCTGAAAATTTCCTACATTTTCCAAATGAAAATTGTCGAATAATATTGGAGAACGTACCGCTGATAAATAGACAAGATATGTGGTAACAACAAGATGGTGCTCCAACCATTATAGAATCATCGTCCGCGACTGGCTTCAAAATCATTTTCCATCGGTGGATTGATCGTGGGGGTGCTTTAGCTTGGCCTCCATGGTTACCTGATCTATCGCCCTTAGATTTTTATCTCACAACAGGAACAATGTGGTCGATTCAATAAATCAATCAATTCCGCCCTTTAGTTATTAATAAATTTTTCAAATGTCATGGTCATGGTTACCATCTGCATAGACGTATATATATATATATATATATATCCAGCTAAACTTTCTACACTTCTAGGGAAACGTCATAAGAATCGAATCAAATAATATGACAACCAATAGAATAATTCACTAACAGGAAGTTAATAATACAAAGCAATGCCAAAATAGGAAAACATGTATAACATGTAAAAAATCGGTTAATGATTCTACCTAATATTTGTAGGGCGTAGCCTACAGGTACAGTTGGATTTTTATTTATTCGTTCGACCTAAATGCTTCCACTGTTTGAAACGGATATTCCTATATATTTGCAAAGTACTGTTCCCGACTGTATTAAGTTTTTAACAATGTATGCTAGGCACACGTCGCAGCAATGTTTATGCTATGATAATACTGATTATTGTTCAAATAGCTAGTCAAAATGAGACATAACGGGTAGTTAATTAAATAGGAACGTGTTCTAAAAAAGTACTAAAGAATACCAAATATCTTTCCACTTTCTGAAAAAAGGACCTACTTACATTTTTTTTTAGTATAACTCGATCTGTATTTTGCCCCTTAAAGTCCACTATCGAACCTTCATAACGTGCTGTTGCTTTTTTTTCACACGCTATAAAAACAACGTTTATAGGCAATAATAATTATTTTTTATGATATGCCGTATCGTATTAATTAATTTCTTTGCCATACTGTTAAACAAAGCGTGGTCCGTAGCCCACGAGTTCAGCTAGCCTTAATTAATCCAGCAACTTTACTTTTAAAATAGTTTCCTATTGTAAAGTTAGTATTGTAAAATATTTTTCTACCTTTTCCACCGTAAATAAGAAAAATGGCAATCAACTTACTGTTTTTTTAAACCTGATGATTTGGTAATGATAAGTCTTTGCATTTGCGAATTAATTTTCTTTGTTAGATCTAATACATTTTCATGCATGTTACTATTCTGGATGTAAGTAACTCAAAGATTTCCTTTTATTGCGTGCTGCTAAACTGTTGTTTACAAACAAGGTAATGCCTCTATAAAAACGTTTATTTTACAGTGCTTTGTTCTTTGATGTAATACAAATCTTACACGAAATCGCAATATATTTAACAAGCTCCTAGAAACGACTTTAAGATCTACATCATGTTATTTTGGTGTAATAATAATGCCAGGAGGAGCAGCACAACGCGAACACTATACAAAACCTGTCATACTTATTTTCCCTTGAGAAATGCTTCCATAGTCGAGAAATTCACAATAATTTTATCTTAGTAGTATTCGAAAATATGACACGTAACTGAATAATTGTGTGGCTTATTTTAGAAATTTAATCTGAATGCAAGCTTTAATAATAATATTGAAAGTTTTAAAACTTCTACCAAATATTATACTCAAGAAATACATTGAGAAACTAAACTAAGTAACAAAAAGGCTACGTTAGAAACGTTAGGAATTATACTTCTATTACGTTTTATTTCCCAAATAAATATTATAATTATTTACCATTTGTAGAAATATTTATATCATTGCATCATTAAATTTAATTTCTGAAGCTTTGAAGCGTTTTCAAGGCTGTACTAAGCCGCTTCATTCTTGAATAGAAATATATAGACGGTTGGTTGTGGCAACGCTTTCCAACCAAAACCGCGTGGTGGTATTCGTGATGCGTTTATAAAAACGTTTCATAGTAATATATTTGTCCCATTAAAGCGAACGAAATATAATCAAAAAAGTATATTCTAATGGAGGATTTAGACGTGCATGGATTTAATGGCGCCAGTGGTCACTAGTGCGCCAGTAAAAGAAAAACTTCACTTGTATACCTTTGCTAGCGCGCAAGCTAAGACTCAAAAATGATATCTTTTCTGGAATTCTTGGCGGTTTTTTAGGTTCGACCAGTTGAGATGTCGCACAGGGAACAGAAAGGAGCCGTAAAATAGTAAATAGAATGACTTTAAAAATTGGATTGCCGCGAAAATTCGGAATATTAGACGGCCGGAGGAGAGGAAACATTTCAAGTTTCTTCGATATGAAGAAAGATAGTAAAGATAGACGCGTTGTTCCAGCGATTTTTTGTTTTTGGCCGCCGAGGTCTCCGGATGGCCGCCAGCGGTCCCTACACAGTTTTCTTCTTTTCGCGATAGCTCGGTCTGCAGGTGGGTTAGAGGGATGCGCTAGGCGCCATTCGAGGCGTCAAAGGATTAACATAATAGTGTACAAGTGCAACCCCAGCACAAAACCTGATGGACGTCAGTACGAGAAAAAAGATTAAAAAAAAAAGTTTTTTTTCTGGTACGCCTTTTCTTTGTTGTGGGCTGAATTGACTCAAATTCGGGGAGGTGTTGGGAGATGTATCCGGTCGCAACCTGGCAAAAGTGCGTCTGTGGAAGAGAGCGGGCGTACTCGTATATTTTAACAGCTAATATCTCGGACTTAACTGGACCGATCAAGACGAATTTTTTTACTGGGTAGCAATTTCAATTCAATTTCAATTTTAACAGTATATTGAGAAATAATAAATACAAGTCATCTTATAATTAAGTCTACTTATATAAATACATCTCAATGGCTGTTTAGGAGTTTCCTCCTCTTCAGTGGGTAGCCAATCATCGTCGCTAATGGTTTCTGGCGCTGAGGAAAATTTTTAGCTCCGCCCTGGGCCTGCCAAAAATAGTCGCACCATTTGTAGCTACCGGCACTCGCTCTTATAAAATACAAATGCGAAACCCTTCACCCTACTTTCCTACCGTGTCCCACTTTCCTTGCTTCAAACCCTTTCTTTTCTTTTCCCATTGTTTTCATGCTCGTAAACCTTTTTTCCTTTCCCGTTTTCCCTTTATCGGTTTTTTTCTCCCCTTCTCTTTACTTCCTGTTTCCTATGTGTTCCCATCTTGACATTCATCTTTCCCTCCTTCAACGACTTTCCTATGTTTTTAATTTCCTCGTCTTTCTTCCCTTTTCTTCTTCCCTTTCCCTTTGCCTCTTTTTCTTCATCTCCACCCGTTTTCCCCCTCCTTTCTCTAAGTCCGTTTTTACCCTTTCCTCTCTATTCTTCTTCTATTCTTTCCCTTTCCATCCCGTTCTTTCGCTCCTTTCTGGGCTTTTCTCCCGTTCTGCGCCGCTCCTTCATTATAGCGGTTTCTGGAAAATGCTACGAAAGATCCTTCTTTCGTCACTCTTCGTCTGTCCCACAAAGCTGGTAGGCGCATCAAAATTGGTTCTCTTAGGCATACACGAAGACTCGCTTGCAATGAGTACTTTAAAAATGAAACTGACGAGGCAAAAATAAGAAATGTGTGTAAAACTTTACTAGTTCGAAAATTGGACTGGCGTTAAAACACATGTAAACCAGCTATACGGTTAGTTACGCGGCCGCAACAGAACATTTTACTTGAAAACTGGTACAGGCATATGTCTGTCGAAAATTATTTGCTTCAATCCAAAAGGAAATGAGCCAAACAGCACGAGTAGTTCAGTTTTAAGACAGAAAGAAGTATTAATTCAGGTTGTAGGAAAGAAAAATGGAATGTATAAGAACTTTCTATTAATGCAAATAAGTCAGTTTCAATCAAGTTGATTTGATGTCGTACTGTTGCAGATATTTCTCTCTTCACAACACTGTGCAATACATGGTTTATTGATGTTTCGAATCAACTACGTTTGTTAAATAAAATTGGAAGCAAACATTTTACGTTTCCAGAAATTAGACTTATAGGTTAATACAAGTATAAAATATAATACAGAATAATTATATTTACAAAATAGAAAATCGTGCTGTTATTCTTTTCGATAAACATGGTGCGATCAATAAAGAACTTGTAATTGAAAAGAACAAATAGTGAATAGCGCATTCTACGTTGACGTTTTGCAAGAGTATCTCGAGTACAATCGCAATTAAAAAAAGCAGTAGCTGCTTCTTATTGGATAAAAATGCAACTACCCATTCTGCACTGATGGCTATTCTTCTTCTACCTTGAATAAATATCAAAAATTTAATGTATTATATAAATTCTGTTTCCCTTGATTGTGCCGGATCGGAAATTAAACTGTCAAACCTCGTAAGAGATCATTAAATTGTTTATATTTTAAGTTTAAGCTTACTGACCCAAACGCAAGTTTTTTCGATCGTCTTCGAAGTCTATTGATGTAATATATTGTTCCGTAATTTTGACAACTTGTTCGCAATTTGGTTTTCCTTGTTAATAATTACAGTAGGTGCGTATTAAGTTGAAAAAGAGTTGTTACATATTAAAAAAGTCTATAAAAATTAATTGGATCATTACGTAAGAAATTAAATCAGAATAAAGTCGACACGGTTTAATGACTAGTTATGACTGATGTTTAATGCAGCTCAATGACGAATTTTTATCGGATGTTTCTCATAACTGCGATCATGCTGATAGTACTTTCAATAAAGCACTCAGAAGGTAAGGAATAAGCAGCGCTGTAAATTAAATAATACTAATGATATGTTACTCGAGACTAACTTTGTTGCCCAAATTTGTGCGAATTCATAATTGCCATCAAGAATTACCATTTAGAGAATCATTACTAGATTTGCTTATAACTGCTGATATTTAGATAATCCGTTCAATGATTGGTTAAAATGAAACTTATTCGACTTACTAACTCATTAAACATATAAAATTATTGATTTATTCAAAATTCTAAAAAATTAATGAGTTATTTACGCAGGCATATTATATTAACATAATCAGCAAGTTATTTAGTCAAATCGATAGTTTCAGCATAATTAAAAATTACATAGTTTGAAGTCGAGTAATTGGATAGGTATTGCAAAACCTGCATAGAAAATTGTATAGAACTAATCCAATAATTCGATTAATTTTCTTAATGCTTTTGTAGTAATTCGAATAATAGGATATTGGTTAAATAATTACGTAAATATTCAAATAGTTATTCAAGTAATTAAATTTGTTTATAAACTGATAATTATTCGGATATTGGGATATTCCAAAAATAAAAACATATTATTTAAAACTAAATAATTATTCGAATAATAATGTAGCAGTTCCAATAGTAGTTTATAAAACAGAATATTGGGATCCAAATAGCTCAACAGTTATTCTCATAATTGGACGATTATTCGCCCTTCAAATAATTGGCTATTATTTAAATAATTCCTGAATTATTTAACTTCTTGGATAATTGATGAATTGAATAGTTCGTTCTAAAACGATGTACCTCTGCAGTTTTCAAGTAATTATTAGTTATTCGAAATTTGTTCATATAAATCGACGATTATTTATAAATAATTACAAAGTCATTCAAATAGTTGAACGTTATCTGAATAATTCCGTATATATTTCTTTCTAAATTTATAATTATTTGAATAATTGAATAGTTTTGCGAAAAACTGGACATACAACTAAATTATGTTTTTAAT
>JABXWE010025779.1:0-34457 GCA_014611495.1 Limonius californicus
ATAACCTTCCCCATTTAACCCCTTAGGCTCTAAGTACAACAAAAAAATGTCAAATGGCAACATCTAATTTGTGATACCTCATTGAAAATTTCTTACAAAATGCTATTCAACAGTAGTAAATATATTTTCACGATTCGTTTAGGGAAAGTTAAAAAATAAAACTTAAATTATTAGTTTTAAATGATTTCCATTATTTTCTAAGCAATAGTAAAATCTACTCTCAAATTCTGTCTGAACATTTTGGAAGGTTTGCTGAGGAATACCTCACAACTGCTGAATTATTGCTTGTCGCTGTTGTGCGTTGGACTGAAGCTGAGTTGTGTAGATAAGAGCTTTTAAGTGACCTCATAGGAAGAAGTCTATTGGGGTAAAAATTTGGAGATTTTGGAGAACATTAAAGTCTTCTGAAACGAGTTAGGAAATTATTTTTTTGCTAAAATTGAATAGCCTTGTGTAACAGATTTTCAATGGCATATCACAATGTAGGTGTTACCATTTGAATTTTTTTTATTGGGGTACCTGGAGCCTATGGGGCTGAATAGGGAAGGTTACCTTATGAGGAAGGATGATTCTTCCTCCATGTTTGTAGAAAAGTTCAATACCTATTTTAGTTCCAGAGATATAACAAATTGTACGTTTTTAAATTGACTCTCTGTATGTCTAAAATGTTTCTTTGCTTTTATTACACACCTAACAAACTTCCCTCGTGCCTGGCACTTGGACACTTTGGCACTTTTCAGTAGCTACGTTTTTATGTGTGTGACAACCTAAAGAGATTTTTTTTGTAGTAATGCTTCAACGAAATATAAAGCAAAAGCAACAGCATACTGTTGTTTTCTTGGTTTGAGGAGCTTGCAATTTATTTTAATGCCCAATTCGAAACATCAAACATGCTTCTAGTGCAAGCTAATACATGGTACACAATTACTGTTAAAACTGTAATATTTGATAATAATTATTATTTTACTTACTCATTACAATTTATTAAAAATTTTATAGCTGAATAATCAATTGATAGAAAAATGAAATAGATTAATCGGACAAATATTTAATTGGACAATCAATTAATTGACTAATATACTAGTCAGACCATCGATTCATCGGATAATTGATCAACAGAATAATAAGTCAATGAAGCTAAGGATAGGTCAATTAATTTAGAGACATTATCGAAAGCGTGATTAATTGATTATTAATCGATTAATATACGGAATCCCAATTAAAGCTAGTTTGAATAAATATTTAAAATTATAATAAATATCGTATGAAAAATTCTTCTTCTTCTTCTTTTTGTCGTTTAGGTTTCAGTATTGATTATGTAAAGTTCTGTACAGTGTTAGGCTGTTTTTTCCAGAAAATTCTTAAAATTTCTAGATATATTTTGTTCTTAATCAGTTCTCTGGATTTTGACAAATCTTTGTCAGCCCTAAAATCTATAAATTGATTTATATTTATTAATGAAGCTTGTCTTAGAGACTTAAATTTTCATGTTAGTGACTTGTCACTTGATGTTTTTACAGTAAAAGTATGCAAGTTAGACATCTTTGTAAAGGAACATTTAGAATACATAATAAAAAACTTTATAAGCCGAAAGCTAAATTAAGCTTTCGCCTTATAAAGTTAATATGCCGGTTATAACAGAAGTAATACGAACTCTCTCTAAGCATATTCATAGACAGCTTAAGTTTACGCTTAACTTTTCGTCTATTCTTTAGTAGTGTAAACTCAAAATAAAGAATATATCTATTTGTTCTTACGTTTCAAAGCCCGGGAAAGTTTCCGTAAAGTTTTCACTTATTTTTTGTTTGTTTGCGATAGTAGTAGGAAACATGATTAAAGGATTTGGTTACGACAAGAATGCAGCTCTTTAATCTAATACTCCTTGCGATAATCTTTTTGTTGTATTCAAGTATTTTAAACAACATAACATGTGGACGTTCACGGCAGTTTTGCTTTTACGATAAATGTTTTTGCTGAAATTGGTACTCGGTATTGACGGATTCAAGTATCTACTCTAAAATGTTACCTCAGCAAATACCGCCTTTGGTTCATAACCGCATGAGCAGCTGATAGAGCAATGGCTTGAGAGGGTCTCCTTAAAGCTGCTATGATGGCAGAGGGTCGTCTTGAGGATAATGCCGAATGATCATGGAAGACCCCATCGGTGTCGTGCGGGCGATTCTCTGAATTTGGCACGACGATTTCGGGGAGATGGAGAAACGGTTGCGATTCCGTGCAGTCCTCATTTGGGCTAGATTTACATGAGAAACATATTTAAATTTGTTTGGGCTCTATTTCAAAACAGTTTCTGAACTGGAAATGAAAAAGTAAAGCGCGGCGGAAGATTATGGTAAATAAACTTTTTAATTAGTTTAGCAAACGGCTGTAATTTTTTTAATACTTTAGGTTTAGTTAAGCATTCACTAAATTTTAAATGTAGACAAAGACTCTCCAATACAAAAACTCCAAAGTTAGTAATTTATTTCTTTCTAGGAAACTGCAATTTTATATTTGCTTACCTGTTTTCTTCTTCCACGGTGTCCATTTTAATTCTTAATTATATTCCTTTCCCAAGCGTCTCGTTTTCTTTCTTTATTAAAACTTTTCTAAAACTAAAGCCGCTTTCTAGGAAATTATAGTGGAAATAATTTAAGAAAACATGCACACTCTACAGTTTTTAGATAAGGGTAGTTTTACGTATAACTTCAAACTTCTACTTCTACAAAATGAAAACGCCAAATTTTACGAGTAAAGGAAGGAAATTCGTGGTCGTGGTTTCAAGTATCACAAACTACACTAACGCCTGCTATGTAAAGATTCTGTTGTGAAACTGTCTTGATGTCACGAGCGGCTACCTTGTGTATTTTATTTGCTTAAATAATTTGCAATTCGCGATCTTTACGAAGGTGTAAAGTACAGATCATGCAGCTTGATCTGCGGTGAACTTGATGCCTTAATTATCACATTAATCAGCTTTCGTTTTGTTTGTTTGTTTGTTTCACACGTGACAAAATATGTTAAGTAACGGAATTTCTATTAAATAAACCTCTCAGTGTTAGAATTAGAAAAATAGAATGCAGGAAATTCATTTTCACAAAAGTTATTTTGTTATACCTGACGAAAGTATAATATTTGAGAAACTGTTTCACTTATAAATCACGTGGTAAAATAAAATTGGTGACGCTTAAATACTGTCGTATTGTCAACTAATTACTGAGATGACGCACTTCTGGAGTGTTATTTTTAATATTTGCTAAAATAAAGATTTTACATCCAGTAAGATAATAATATTATTTGATTTGTTACACTAAAATTGATATATAAAGAAAAACGAACCCAATAACCAAATCTGTATGGAATGTAAACGACCGACGCGACGTCACTATAATTAAATCTCTGCTGCTACATGTAATATTTTATATCCATTTAGCGATAATTACATATTATCGATACATTATCCGTATTCTACACTTCATCGATTGTTGATATTTTATCAAATGTTGGTAATCTGGAAGTAACGGACAGATCTTTACAAGGCAACTACGAGGAACGTTCAATTGAAACCCACATTTGCTTTCTAAAAAAATTATTCAACAATTTAATTACAAATAAATACCGTTCCTACTGCTCTGCCGCTAGTGGAGATTTGCAGAATATTCTCCAGTCTACTACTGTTATTAAGGGTATGGACGCACTGCAGGCGGTATACTTAGCGCTAAGCGGGCTAACGTCTAGCTAGTAGCAGATAGAGAAAGGGTGTCCCTACTGCTCTGCCGCTAGTGGAGATTTGCAGTACATTCTCCAGTCTACCACTGTTATAAAGGGTACGGACGCACTGCACGCGGGATACTTAGCGCTAAGAGGTTAGCGTAACGTCTAGCTAGTAGCAGATAGAGAAAGAGTGTCCCTAGTGCTCTGCCGCTAGTGGAGATTTGCAGCACATTCTCCAGTCTACCACTGTTATTAAGGGTATGGACGCACTGCAGGCGAAATACTTTGCGCTAAGCGGGTAGCGTAACGTCTAGCTAGTAGAAGATAGAGAAAGAGTGTCCCTAGTGCTCTGCCGCTAGTGGAGATTTGCAGCACATTCTCCAGTCTACCACTGTTATTAAGGGTATGGACGCACTGCAGGCGGAATACTTAGCGCTAAGGGGGCAGCTTAACGTCTAGCTAGTAGAAGATAGAGAAAGAGTGTCCCTAGTGCTCTGCCGCTAGTGGAGATTTGCAGCACATTCTCCAGTCTACCACTGTTATTAAGGGTATGGACGCACTGCAGGCGGAATACTTAGCGCTAAGCGGGCAGCGTAACGTCTAGCTAGTAGCAGATAGAGAAAGGGTGTCCCTACTGCTCTGCCGCTAGTGGAGATTTGTAGAACATTCTCCAGTCTACCACTGTTATTAAGGGTATGGACGCACTGCAGGCGGTATAGTTACCGCTAAGCGGGCAGCGTAACGTCTAGCTAGTAGCAGATAGAGAAAGGGTGTCCCTACTGCTCTGCCGCTAGTGGAGATTTGCAGAACATTCTCCAGTCTACTACTGTTATTAAGAGTGTGGACTTACTGCAGGCAGGATATTAGCGCTAAGCGGGTAGCGCGACGCCTAGCTAGTTGGGGATAGCTTTGCGGCTCGTGGAGATTTGCTAAACGTTCTCTAGTCTGTTACTTTTATTAAAACACAAAGCATGCCTTTATCAAAATTACATAAAACGTTATTGTTGTTAGAAAGCATAACGATATAGATTGAAGAACTATCCCGTTCTTCGCGTTGGAATCACGAATTTAATCAGTGTAGGACCACATGTGGTGAGTTTTACTATAATGCTAGAAACTATTCTGACAAATTTATGGAGTATTATAATTTATGCATGTGGAGGATGCAGTAAAAAAGATATTCTTGTTTCCAATCGATACATCCACCTATGTATTTTCCCGTTATTTAAACTGACAGTTTTAGTATACTTGTGAAGGAAAAATTTATTTGATCCCACTATATTTATTTTTATTTAATAAATCCGGCCTTAAAATGGAATTTCTCTTAAAATTTAGTATAATCACGTTAATTTCAATGTAATGGTGATAGAATAAAGACATTGAAGACTCATAAGGGTAGTTTTCGTAGGGGAGGAAGATGGTTTTCAAAAAAAACTCCAAAACTTTTTGGGCAATTTTTTTAGTGCTTATGAAGTTGGATTTACGAAGAGCGGGCTAATATATTTCCATAACACCCATCAGCAGGGCGATGAAAACCCTCATATTGTAATACAAAGTAATCTTCGAGTCCGCTTTTCTGTGAATGTGCGTGCAGAAATTTCGAGTACAGACAGACAGTTTCCTCTTGCCAAATCGGTAACCATTTTTATAGTATTTTAATTCTTTAAAAATTGTAAGTTAAATGGAGAACGGTCCTAAAGTTTGATACTAAATGATTTGTGTGGACTCTTGGAAGATGTGCCTTTAAGGCATACACAAATCCTGTATATTCCCATCCCACAAAATGATCCCTTATGAATCATATAACAATTTCATTCTAAAATCATCTAATTCTATGTAAGATTTAACATAAGTCTACAAAGTATCATTAAAATAGTATTTTTGTAGTAGCTGTGGAGAAGCGAAAACCAAATTTTCTATTTACCCTTCAAAGGGCCGTAGCTCCCTTAAAACGCATTTTCGAGGCTCATTTTCGTATTTTGACGAATACTACTAGCAGTAGAAATTCCATTTCTTTACACCCTGTATAAATAAATGTTGATTGACTACTGCTAGATACGCTTAAACTTAACGCAGAATTATCTTACAGGAATTGATCGTGTACAATTTTTGTAACATCTTTATACGAGGGCTGTTCTCTTTCTGCTGAGCCTAGTAAAGTAATACACAATTTACGAATACTACTAGCCGTAGAAATTCTATTTCTTTACACCCTGTATAAATAAATTTTGATTAATTACTACGAGATAAGCTTAAACGTTACGCAGAAATGACTTATAGGAATTGATAGTGTACAATTTTTGTAACATCTTCATACGAGGGCATCACTGAAAATAAGAGTTACGCTTCGCATATACGACATGCGGTATATTGTTTCTAAGCGAAATTGGTACAATTTTTCTGGTTACATTTTTGGTGACTTTCATTGCGCGTGCTATTGTTCTGACAGATTTCCCGTTGGGCTTTTTAGAAGGCTTTTGTTCCCTGATTTTTGCAGTGATTTTAGTTTCAGAATTCATCTGCTGAATGTTATTTTGAGTTTGAAGAAATTTGTATCTGTTTAAGACAGACTATAATGATTTTTCTAAACGTTTGATTTTTGGCTTTAATTTTAATAAGCTTGCCGCTTGCTTTATAATGTTTGAAATAAGACGGCTCTACACTAGAAATTACATATTTTTTTCTGAAATGTTTTATAGGCTGATGTATTTTATTATTATATATTATTATATTAGATTGATATTGCTTTTATAGATTTCTTTATGTTGATGGCATTTGTTCAAACAATTTGAATGTCATCGCTCGATATTGAAGTTCTAACTTGCATTTTTTCCAGTTTTGAATTGATATAAATGAATTTTTTAGTACAACAGTGATAATGAAAGTTAAAAAATCTTGTTTTTAATTTTTAACTAAACATTAAATGCCAATAAAACTAGAACTTATGCTTGCTGCTACGTAAGTAATGAAATTTGCAATTTCTGAACCATCATGTTTAGTCGATAATAATTTCTGTTATATCACGAAATTAACATGAGGACGACAAGCAGATCATAATGTGGTAACCCTTGTCATCAGCACAAACACTGTTTGTGGTTATTCATGCCGCAAATGCCTATTTTATTGATAACGCATCATGATCTACATATTATTAGATTACCGAGGAATACGGAATTAATTACCTATTACATTGAGCCAAATAACTAATAAATTGCTGATGAGAATCAATAGAGAAGTTATTGTTTCTGCTCTGCATTAATAATTGGAAAAATTTGAGGAATTATGTGTAGTACTATTTTTTTTCTATGGCAGTATTGAAACCGTTATTCCGTAATAAGAATTTTAGATTGTTCATTATCACCCCAAATCGATTAAAAATCTAGAAATATTTCTGCGTTAGCTATTCGCTTTCAATGGGATCCTAACTTTACCTGGCAACTTAAAGTCATATACTACTCTTTACATGCTCCTCTCGATGGTACAGTGGTAAGCGCATTTGTCTATAGATCCAAGGGACGCGGTTTCGATCCTGGCTGAGGTGAGTGAGATTTTTTCCGCTGGTACAAATCTGAAAGTGCCTCTTCTGTCGGATCAGAAGTAATGCTGTAAGTACCATGCCACTAAAGTCTGACATGTTAGAAATCACCCCTGGGACTGGAATTATCCCGGACGGGAAAATTCATAGTTAGGGTGTACAATAAGCCAAGAGCTGCTTCAGTACATAGAGATGCTTGGCAAGCCGCGTCCTAGATCTCTCTCAATCAAAATGCAGATAGAAAATACAAAACCATTTACATCGGCAAATCATTATATTACTTTTCTTGTTGCTCCCAGGCCTTATGGCAGTCTACGTGAACGCTGGAATGCCAATTTCAGCCGATTTAAAAGGCAAACTAACTTTATTGCAGAGTCTTGGGATTCTTCTGATTTCAAGAAATTTGACTTTGACTTGAAAATACGTTTATTAAGAAACTTAAGACATTACATTTTATTTACTAAATCTTGTTATATAATTGTTGCTAGGTCTGGATCTTCTTTTCGTGTTCTAGGTCGATAACATCCTGGTGGATTGCTGCTGGGTGGTTGGATGGTGGGTGCTGGTTCTTGGTTCCTGTTGTGGTGGTTCCGTGTTGGTTGCTTCTGGATTTGATGTAGCGTGTTATCTGTAATTAGAAAATGGAATGAGTGTAGTTTGTGCTCACCGCATTTTTAGCCCGGTTTCTTCCACTAACGCAATGAGACTGTCTGAGAGGTCGGGGTATAGAATGGTAAGAAGGGTAGTGGAGAGGGGAGGTGTTTCAGCTTTCTACAGGGTTTTTTCGGGATGCGCTTTACAAGGATGAAGTTACGGTGTAGGGGTTTGTGGCGGGTTTGGAGGGTTTTTATGGGAATAGGAATGCCGTGGAAGTGGCTTTGAGATATATATTGCTGCTGGAGTTCCAGAAGTCGATCGTTACTTGGAGTGGTTTGGATGTCGGTGTGGACTTGGCTACTGGTAGGCTTTTGGTGTAGGCGGAAAATGCGACGGAGGATTTGCCTTTCGCATGCTGCGATTTGATGGAGATGATGGTGTTTGATAGTAGCACATAGAGGGGCTCAGTAGTCGATGATGGGTTCGGGAGTCGCAACTTTGCAAACGGCCAAGAAATTTGGAATTGTGTGCATTATATTCTTAATACCTTGGCTGTCATGAGGATCATCGGTGATCCTAAGTAAGAGTTTATCTCTGTGCCGTGAGACTCCCGTGTCGTTAAGGTTCAAGTTACCGGTGCCGTACTAAAGGCACACTAGACATTTTCGTGCATCTGAGTTTGATCTGATTTTAACTGTGCTGCAATCTGAACGTGATTTCTTTAACTAATTCATTCCATCGTGTGATCCCTAGTGGTTTCTGGGTAATCACTTTTATTTTATATGTGCTAGAGGATAGTAGTTTGTAATAAGGAAACAATTACCTAATTTAATCTGCATGTATTATACATGTAAACTGATTTTACCATATTTTGTAGAACATTTGGTAATTTTTTATTATTATTTGTCTTGACTTTTCAATGGTTTTTTTCAGCTTATTTTAATCTTACTGCGACCAAGTAGCTAATAATGCTTGCTAAATTTGAAACCCAGATGTTCGTTTCTTTTTTTAGATGTCGCTTCTCCACACCAGTTTTTTGTTTAAATGCATACCAAGTGTTTTACTTTATCGACCTGTGTTAGCGGAGCGTTGTTTATATAAATTGGTTACCTCTACATTTGGGGAACGGGATATATACGGATGTAACTTCATTAATCTTAATCCTCCATTTTCTGACCCATTTTTCCACATTGTACAGATTTCGTTAACTGAAAGTAGGAGCTTTTGTTGGATCTTTGTGTTTTACTAATATAAACGTCGTCGTCGGAAAAATCTGCAGTAATAGAATGCATGTTCGTAGGGAAATTTTCTGCTGAGGAAAGGTATAGCATTGGCTTTAGTATACTCTCTTCAGGGACTCCTGATTTAATTGGGTGCAGCTGAGTTATTTATTGACCATATTTCATATGGAAGTGCCTTTCTTCTAAGAATGACTTGAAGATGGTAAATAGCAATGTGGTATTGATGCTTGGGTTTATAAAAAAGCTCTTCGTGCCACATTCTGTCGGAAATTTGGCTGTTGCCCCGGAATGTTGCTGAGCAATACTGCCTTTTTTAAATATTTGGTGAATTGAATGTCACATATCAAGTTCGTGTCTTGATTCTAGTCTTTCATATCATTCACTTAAAAAAACGTATGGTTAGATGCTATATATTTTGGAATGGAAGCTTGAACTCTGAATATATCCAGTGTCTATGGAATGGAAATATGGACTCTAAATATATCTAGTATGAACAGATTACAAGCATTTGAATATGGGTGTACCGAAAAATCTTATGAATATCATGGATAAATAGAGTAACCAACGTTGAAGTATTACAAATAATGAGGAAAAAAAGAAATACCAATAACGATCAAGGAAAGAAAACTGCAACACTTGGACAGATAGTGCGAGAAAAAGAATACCAATTACTGAAGGTGATCATTCAGGGAAAAATTAAAGGGAGAAGAGATGTAGGAAGAAGAGATAACATAGTGGTTGCGGAATCTGGGAGATTGGTTTAACTGCAATACGTATCAGATATTCAGAATTGCAGCTTTCAAAGTACACGAATAACCTTGATTACGCCAAACTTCGTTAAACGAAGAAGGCGCTTGAAGAAGAAGAAAATGTATTTTGACAATTAGCTTCCCATGACGTGAGGTCACTACTTCAGCTACGTGTAGGAGAGCTGAAAAGAAGTCGAAATTAAAGAGTGGTCATTTTCTCTAAAGCGACTATTAAAGAAGTTATGGCTTGTTTTAGTTAAATACTGAAACAGCCGAAACAATAAATGATGTTAAGTGGTATTTGCTACAAACTGTCTACGTTACTATGGAAATGATATTAATTACTTGTATGTCAAACAGTAAAGCACCTTAAAGTTGATTTCTCTGCTTGTTAACAGTGTTGATAATGTTTACTTTTACAACGCGAGAGTACCCCGATGTCCATTACATGTACAGTTTCTGTGATGTAAACTCAGTAGCAGCTGCTCGAGAATATGTATTGAGATTTCCAAATCAGCGACTACCAGATCGACGAGTTTTCTAATGAGCGCACAACCACCTACGTGAACACTAGACAATAAGGACAACATCCTGCGAGAAATTGATAATAAACCCAACACCTTTGTTTGTCGTGAATCTGCACAAGTTAATGTACCACGAATGCGAGTTTGGAGAACATTAAGATTATATTATATATTATTTCCATTTCATATCCAGCCTATTCTTTACGTACAGATTTCTCTAGTCGTATGGAATTTTGCCGTTGGATCATTCAAAATCGAAACCTACGTAATAGAATGTTATTCAGAGATGTGGAAACATTAAGGAATAGATTGTTGAACAGAAAGAACAGCCACTCTTAGAATTTGGAGAATCCACACGAAATCACAGTCTCACATTATCAACATAGATTTTCAGTAAATATCTGGTGTGGAATTATTGATAACATGCTCATTGGCCCATTCGTTTTTGAGATCCAGATATTTATATTTTCCAGAAGATCATTTGGGAGAATTGTTAGATGATGTCCCTCTGGCGGTCAGACATGGTATGTGGTACCAGCACGATGATGTCCCTGCGAATTTTAGGTGTAAGACAATTTTTTAATCAACGGTTTGAAGGACGTGGAATTGGTAAGGGAGAACAGCACCCCTGTCCCCCAAAATCTCCGGACTTACCTTGTTTAGATTATTATTTGTGGGGCCATATGAAAGATATGGTATACCAAACACCATTAGAGACTGTTGAAGATCTTAGGAGACGCATTTTTGAGCCAGCAGAACTAATTTGGAATAACAATGATTTGTTACGTAGGGCAACCAGATCTCTCTTAAGAAGAGCTAGAGTGCGTCTCGAGAGCGACGGTGGCTATTTTGAACAATCTTTATAGTGAATTTAAACTAAAATAATAATAAATATTGGCTTGTCTGAAATAGTAATTATTTAATATATAATAATTTAAGACTCTGTATTTTGAAAACGGTTTGCTGTAGGGCATAACTTTATTAGAATTTTTAACTATATTTGGTTTAAAAATTACGTATACAAAGTAGTGACCTCACGTTGTAAGACCCTGTGTAATAATTTGCCTATGATGGGTAAGATAGATGGGTCTAGAAGAGCAAGCCTCGTTTTGCGGTTTTACAAGATTTGGTAGTGGTTTAAAAATGAATACATACAGTGAGAATTGAAATAAGCAAAATGTAGTGAAAAATAGTGAAAAAATTATCATACCACCCTGATGATTACGCGGTAAATCTGCTATACAATAGTGCACAAACTGATAGCGTAAACAAGTTTAAAGCAATAGATTTGCCCTATGGATGTACGTAACATAACAACTGCATGTGTTTTGTCTCTTGCAAGACGTAGCGATCTTCCATCCTATGCCTTTGTGGCGCGTTTTAAAGCAGCATAGACATAGAGGACCTACAGCTTAACGTGAGCTCCGAACCACTGATCGTCTAAACACTTCTACTCTAGAGAAAATTTACTATGCAGAATACCTCGCTGGTTTGCCATTGTCTTGCGAAGACAACGGCTAGAAGATATCCGATATTCTGCTATTCGGATTTAAATCCTACACCCTCAGTTTAGAAGTCGCGCTCTCCTACAATAGAAAACTTTACTTTGAACTTATTTTGGGTCATCTTAGTAGTTTCTTAAAAGTGTTAATACATTTTTAATGTGAAGTACCTACTTTATTAATGATGATGGTTATACGTGGATCCTGATTGCAGATTTGATTGGAATTTATATTTATTTGATTCACTTCGTGGTATATGTAAGTTAAAGCTTATCGTTACTTGTAATGTAGGTAACGAATAAGTAGAGTAAAATAGAGGATATACTACTTTAAAATAGCTTCATAAACATGGATATACAATTGCAACATTTACGTAAGTTAAAATAAGTATCGTGAAAGGGGAATCGTTAATAATTATTTGCGAAATCTGAGTGAAAGTTATAAGTTTATTATGGAAACATAAAAAGAATCACATTATGTCTATATTTTTATTGCAAATGAGAAAATCGGACGAATTTATGCTATATACACATACAGCTTTTTCTTTAAAGCGCAGCACAGGCTGACAGAATAGCAAAACAATTTTAATGTTGGTATTTTGCCGTACATTAAAACTTTATATAACCGGCTCTGCCATTCAGTCAAACAAGAACTTGACAACCTAAGAATCCAGAGATATAGCTTCTATCTCGAAGAAATGCAACCCCGAGACCCCTCTGTGTGGTTGGCCAGCAAAAGATTATTACGGCAAAAGAATGTCATTTATCCTCTGGCAGTTAATAATGCTACTTATTCATCCGACATTGACAAAGCAAACCTAATAGCAACACATCTTGAGCAGGTGTTTGCACCTAACATAGGCGAATACGATGAACATCTCGAATACCAAGTTTCAAATGTAATTGAAAACTTACACCTACGAGAGAATCCAACAATAGTCCCAGCAACGACCCAAGAACTCAAATCTTACATTGAACGATACCCCACCGTAAGGCACCTGGACCCGATCTGATAACAAATGAAATGTTAAAACAACTAACCAAGAAGGCTGTGGCCTACTTAACCTCAATCTGTAATGCTTCTCTTCGACTGGGATACTATCCGACACAATGGAGAACGGCAATTATACTCCTTATCTATAAAACTGCCAAACCAAAGGACAATCCAGATAGTTACCGACCCATTAGCCTTTTATCATCCTTAGCCAAACTCCTTGAAAAAGTGATACTCACTAGAATTCAAGAAGTTATACTGGAAAAGGACATAATTCCTTCACATCAATTTGGGTTTCGCTCATCTCACTCAACCACCCACCAACTGCTTAGGATAAGCGAAATAATTGAAAAAGGATTCGAAGATAAGAAATACACTGCCAGTATCTTCTTGGATCTGGAAAGAGCTTTCGACAAGGTCTGGCATGAGGGGCTAATTTATAAAATGAACGGGTTAAACATACCGATCTACCTAATAAAGATTACCTACTCCTTTTTGTTTAACAGGACATACAGAGTTAGGATAAATACAGCAACCTCCAGTAGCAAATCCATAAAAGCTGGGGTGCCCCAAGGGAGCATATTAGGACCAACATTATTTAATCTGTACGTACACGACTTGCCAGTTGTTAATAACTCAACACTTGCTATGTATGCCGATGACACGGTGATAATAACTCAGAGCTACAGTGCCGAAATAGCTATTGAACACCTACAGCACTCTATTAACTATACGCTTGGGTGGTTCAGCAAATGGAAATTAAAAATAAACCCATGCAAATCCCAAACGAAAATGTTTACTCTCAAACGATATGCGCAACTACCAACAATCAAAATAAACAATAATGAGATAAAATGGAACCCTAAGGACTCAGCAATAAAGTATTTAGGCGTCTATTTGGACGCTAGGCTAAACTGGGGGTCCCACATCATCCATAAACTCAACGAATGCCACACCCGATTGGGTATGTTATACCCTCTGATGAACCGTAATTCTCATCTCAGAACCGAATGCTCAGTTCTTATTTACAAAGCAATCCTCCGACCAATACTCACTTACGCCTGCCTTATATGGTGTAATACGTCGAAGACAACAATGAGAAAGCTACAAACAATGCAGAATAAAGTGCTTCGCATCGCTATAAAGTGCCCGTGGTTTGTGCGTAACACCCAAATTCACAATGAACTAGGTGTTCTTCTAATAACCGAATTCATCAATAAAATTACTCAGAAGTTCTTCCAGAACTTGGTGTTTTGTGCTAGTGCTACCAAACTACAACTGGGACAAAAAGACATCCATACACGCCTCAAACGAAAGATGCCACAGGACTTAGTTTAATTTATAAATGTATAGCCTTAAGAATATAATTCAAAGACAGAGGTGTGACATGACACTTAATCCTCACTAGTTTATAAGTTAAGTTGTAGCCAGATATATTATTATTTATAACATAGCCGTGTATTGCATACTGACTTGCAGATCCAGCTATAACAAGTATAAAAAAAAATGTTGGTATTTGGTGTATAAAGTTTTATTATTTGTTAATTCATTAAGCATTCATATTTCAATTAATATTTGGTAGTCCCCGGTAAGGGACGGAGGGCACTGGTACTGGTCCGGGAGTGTGGTGCACTGGCAGGGGGGGTCACTGGAATTTCTTAGGATTACCAGTTAATTTTTATTTAAGATCAATTCTTGTAAGAAAATTGTTAACTATTTTTAATTGTCTATATAGCTCACTCTAGAATTTGTATTCTTCAAATATTTCACAACTATCAGACTCACAATAGTGATATTTAATATAACAGAACAGTTTGACGGATCTTGGAAAATCTTATCAAGTGCCTTATCAGAAGTATCTTGTAATAGTAGTAAAATAATTAAGTATGTAGCGCCTGCATAGGTGACAACACTAATATTAGGGTATGTAAGGCGCTAAACTTAAAATAAAAATGTCGGAAAGCTGAGCTTTAATTTTAAATCCTCTAAAAACAGGAAATCTAATTTAACTAGCGCAGCGCTATAAAATGAAATGTGGCGCTTCCAAATTCAATTTTATTGCTTTTACCATTCGCAACATCTTCTGTGTCACTGTTTTGGCGCGGCTCGAACCCCTTTGGGATCTTTTTTAAGCTGCGAGGTTTTTTCACCTTTTTCTCGCAGAATTCAATTTCGA
The DNA here is from genome assembly GCA_014611495.1 of Limonius californicus. NCBI lineage: Eukaryota > Metazoa > Arthropoda > Insecta > Coleoptera > Elateridae > Limonius > Limonius californicus. The sequence goes on from JABXWE010025779.1 coordinate 15,029, forward strand.
CATGATAATCACTTATTTATAAATAGTCCAAAAGTGCTTGAAACGAGGGTTCGGAAATTTTATTTTAGAAAATCTAGTTATTGAAGCGAATCCCAAATTGAATAATTAATAAGCTCGCAAAAATATAGCCCTAAAATAGTGTGAATGAACGAGCTTAGAGCAATCCGTTGAACATTTCTCTCTCATTTCTTTAAAATAAAAATAATGTTATTATCAAGAATGAAATATATTTATATTAGTCTCGTAGATTAATGTTCTTCTAGCTAGCGCTCAAAATGTAAAAATCCAATTAGAAGCATCTTAATGAAAATTTTGCGTTTGCAGGTTTTTGCATTTTCCTCACGGGGTTTTCTTTTTCCAATTGCCACATCCAGCGGAAGTTATGTACCAAGGGCTTTATTATATCAAATTTTTAAAATCTGTCTAGACCATGGTTGCGCTAGATTTTGCGTGCTCTTGCGATTGTAAGACGATTTAATTTAAAATTTTTCTCATAATAAAACGCAATTACAATTGATTTCATGAATACATTATGATAAAAGGAAATAAGTAGGTAGGAAACTATTTTACACAGCGTCCGAATGAAATCCAATTCCCGAAACCTCGAAAAGCTTGGTATTGCTCCATCGTTCAATTCAATTTCATAGTAAATTGTTCATAACGGAAGCTCATATCCGGCGTTGTGCCCTGGCTCGGATGCTTCCTCCCAAATAGGGCACCACCTCCAATGGGAGGTTTATCCTCCCTAACTTTAGGGTCGGAGAGATTGAGTAGTAATTCGCGTATCCTGTTTCGGACGAGTAGACTTTTACTTAGAGTGTGACGAAGCCGTAACCTAGCGCATTTAGAAATGTACAGTCTCAGGATTACCGCCGGAGTCGTGAGGGTTGTTGCTGTGACCTGTTGCTTATTAGTATTGGGATGTAAATTAATGTAATGGGGCCATTGATGGTCAATTTACGATCGACATCTATATGCAATGTTTGGTTTATGGCAGCGATTATCCGTTTTAAGCGGCTTTAGTTGCTACAGCAATTACATTACGTCGTTTTTCTATTGTGGTAATTGTCATTCAGTTTCAGATAAAAGCTAACAATTATTATTAAAACTAAAAACAAAAACATAAGACAGTGGTAGAACAGTTTTAAAGTCTTGTATTTTAATTTATAATTTCTATATAATAGTTTGTGTTTCATATTGATATCCGATAGTTAATTTAGATTTGGGATTTTTATAGTCGTAGTAATATTTTCCAATTAAAACATATATTTTCAACTGCATGTCAATTATGTGAATAAGATTCTAGATACTTGAAAAACACGTAATATCCTGAAAGACCTTTTTCCTTGACTAGTAAAATAGCAACGTCCTTTAGATTTTCAATATTTTTTTTATTTGTAGATATGTATCATCGAGGCGTGCATCAATTCTTCTAGAATAGTTTGATATAGATTTTTTTTCCAAAAACTCATCGTTTATTGCACGCAAGCTCGGCAATGACCGATAAAGTAGATTAGATTAGACAAAACTGCGCCATTAGTTTCACAGGGTAGCTTGAAATATAGGAACAAACAGTACTGCCTCTTATTGTTGAGTTTACAGGAAATGATTCGTCTTTTTTAGCTTTTTATGATGTATTCTAAATGTATGTATAAAAGCAGCTATATAGTAAAGAATAGCTCACACTGCCCTGTTAAGGTAGCTACATTGTAGCTTTTTAAAGTGGCACTCTACTTTAGATGAAAGGTAGGAGTAACAGAAAACCGAGCAGTTACTTCTGGCTACATCTATTTCACTAAAATATCCATTTTTTTTTATTAAATGTTCAAAACTATTTCTGTAAAAAACTGAGCTAAATTTGAAGTAAAGTTTTTCAATTAATTTTGCTCTAAAAGTAGCGAAAAAGTTACTGAAATAGCGACTTTAACAGTACGTGTTGTAAATCTAGTTACGTCAAGGTAGTTGTAACGTTGCTTAGTTATTAAGTAGCTTGTAGCGTAGCGTAGTTATTAAGTAGCTTGTAGCGTAGATAGTTATTATTTTTTTTTTTGAGTAGTTTGTGTCCGGATCAGCCGTTTATAGCTATGCACGGTACTGTTAACTTATAACTTTGCACTATATTAACTTAGGGAGGCCGGCTCCGTTCGAGCCCCTCAGTCGCTGAGTTCTTCATCGGTTGTTATTAAATCTTGTGGTAGTCTGCGCTTTAGTCGAAGATGGATAGCTTTTTCGCCCAGTGCGTACCTGGTGGCACCGGGGGATTCACCAAGTTTAGCATGGAATGTTTTAATACACCTTTTGATGAAAGAGTCGATTGTTGGAATTCGAAGTTCGTTGTGTAGTTGTGTATTCCTTATGAACCAAGGCGAGTTTGTTAGATAGTTATTAAGTAGCTTGTAGCGTAGTTAACTATTAAGTAGCCTGTATCGTAGCGTATCTATTAAATAACTACTTCTTGACATTAGTTTTTTTACACTGATAACTAGCATAGTTTTACTGAAAGTTTTATGCTGGTTAGTGACCTTACCTCAAATTTTCGAGAATTCCTTAAAAGCTTTGGAAATCACAGTAGCCAATAAATAAAATATTGTTGCCTATGCAATTCCACCGTTTTCTCGTTCATACCTATCAAGTAGCTGGTGGCATAGCTGGGTATTCAGTAGTTTGTATCGTAGCGTACCGATTAAGTAGGCTGTAGCGTAGCTAGTTATTAATCAGTAGAGCAAGGATAGTTACGCGAAATAAAGTCTCGAAGAAGTCAGGCAAAAGGCAAAAGAAAAGATATGAAAAAGCACTAAAAGGTAAAAATAAAGTAAAAAAAGGCAAAATTACCAAAAAGGACAGGAAAAAATAAAAAATTACAAAATCTGAAGAATACTTGAGGAAATTAAAAGAAACGGTTAACGTTAACACGTTCGAAAATTGTGACAAACTGGTGGATTCAGTAGAAAACTTTCTCCTGACAATACTGGTCCCTTCATTAAAGTTAATCTCAAGAAAATAATCCTTCTGAGAAATTTTCAGCCGGTAACAATAAAGGATGAACCCACTAAGCCTGTACCCTTAAGTGCTTGGGAATAATACTTTCTACAATTTATTTCAGAAATTTAAAATGTGCATTTTTCTGGGAAAATTATAGTACAAATTGTTTCCAAATTGAAAATTTAAGAACTAGATTTCTTAAAATTGTAATTTAATATACCATAAAAGGCACAAAAAGGTAAGAATAATAGGAAATTCCTCAAAAAAATTGGGTCTGCCTTTAATCCTTCCATTTATTAAAAAAGGCAATTTGCCTAACTATCCTAGCTCTATTAATCAGCTTGTAGGATAGCTAGCTATTACGCAGCTTGTAGCGTAGCTAGTTATTAAGTAGCTTGTAGCTTATCTAGCTATTAAGTAGCCTGTATTGTAGATTATCTATTAAGTAGCTATTTTCGGAAATTAGCTCTTTCCGCGCTGCTAATTAGAAAGTATGACATAAGATATTAACTTTACCTTATATTTTCGAGAATTCCTTTAAGCCATCTTGGAAATCACAGTAGCCAGTTAATAAAATATAGATTTCTAGAGGAAATTCCACTGTTTATTCGTTGAACGCTATTAAGCAGCTTGTAGCATAGCTGGCTATTAAGTAGTCTGTATTGTAGCGTACCTATTAAGTAGCTTCTAATGTAGCTAGTTATTAAGTAGCTTGTAACCTAGCTAGCTATTAAGTAGGTTGTAGCATAGCTGGCTATTTTGTAGCTCGCATCGTGGCTTATCCATTAAGTAGCTTGCAGCATAGTTAATTATAAAGTAGCTTGTAGAGTAACTAGCTGTTAATTAGTCTGTATTGTAACGTATCTATCTATCTAAGTAGCTACTGTTTGACATTAGCTTTCTCCGCGCTGATAACTAGCATTAGTTTTACTGAAAGTATGATACAGGTTATTGAACTTAAATTTTCGAAAATTCATTAATAGCCTGGGAAATCACCGAAGCCAATGAATATAATACAGTTTCATAGGCAACTCCACCATTTACTCGTGCATAGAATTTTATTACAATCGTATCATTGATTTCAAAAAATATGTTACTGTTACTGAAAACTAATTTAACTTTAGATTTGGCGTTTGTACAGATAGTTGAATTCAAAAGATGTTTTTATAGCGTGATTTTAAATAACTTAAAGTTTAAGTTTATTGGATTCTGCAGTTTGATAGAAGATTTTTAAAAGGCTGTCCTCAATGATATCTGTTTCAGAAGGAAATTCAGTTTCAATTGGTTTATACTTGAATTGGAAAACACGTAGTAGATTTAATATGAAAATTTTAAGATTCTTGAACGACTAGGAATTTGATACACTTGAAAAGTAGAAAACAAGAGCTGATGTACAATATTCAGACAAACGGAGTGTTCTGCTTCTGAACTACATAGCTTTGGAATAGTGGCAATTATGATTGTGATTTTCCCTTTAATAGCTCTTTACTCTAGAACAGGAAGTGAAATCTAGGTGAATTCTGAAACTTCGTTTATTTTCAGCTAGAAAAGTCGACTTCAAATATCGATAATACTTTTCGTCTTTTTTGTCATTTAATCGATAATTTAATTATTTTCCATAGAATAGTAATATGTAATGTAACATCCGAACTGAATACAGGATAACGCATACATCTCTAGTGTATATTGGTGTACAAGGTAACCAGAAAACTGGGTCCGGCAAGAACCGTATACAGTGCGATTTACGCGAGAGTACAAGTCTATCATTTCGAAAATAGGCAACCCAAAATATACATCACAAAATACTTCACTATTAAAATTTTTATTGACGAGTAAGTAAAAGTATGTAAAACTCGTTCAACTCAAACAGTTTGAATAATACGTATTAGATTGCAGACAAGACCACCATCGACCTTAACAGGGGAAACCTAAATAAATTTTGTTCATGACATGTTGCCACTTTTGCTTGAAGTGCATTTAAATACAAGACGGCCAGATGTACCAGCAAGTGGGGCTTCGGCATACTACAATGAAAACTGTCACGCATATCAAACAGTGTCTTATGATATGTATTTTAGGTTACCTAATTTTGGAATGGTAGGCTTGTATTCTTCGGTGAATCAGCCTATAGAAGCGCAGCATTTTTTCTGTTATAATATACACATTCAATACGCTGTTCTTAATTAAGGTTTACAAAAACAGTCTGCATCACACGTCCTAATTGTGATTCCCCGGATTCTGTAAAGTACATTTCTTCCGGCCAATTATGAGGATTCTATTGAGAAAATAAAAATATTGACGTGCTACTTCGAGCTAGCAATTATCGACCACAACGTTTTTGTAAGCAGCATTAAAAATTGAAACTTGTTTACTGGAATAGTTTCATGAAACGCTTAAAACCCAAATGTGTATTATCGATATTTTCAGTAAGTTGACGAGTAACTTTACCAATAATAATAATTCTGCATTTTTACAATGGACTATATTTGAGACCTTATAACCGAGTTAGACTGTATCTGGATAGATTTTTCTGCTTATTCAATGAAAATTATCAGCTATTCGGATTCAATAGAAGTAGGTTTGATTTTTCTTATTTGTTTTCGTTTGAAGTGATAAGTGTGATAAACATTAGCAGAAACAAACGTATATTACACTTTTCAAAAGTACATAAACGGAGTTGATTTGTATGTAAGTTAGTTTATAGCCTCTGCTTAGCGCAATTAAAAAAAAATTAAAACCATTATCGCCATTATGCTAAAGCGTGAAACAAACGTGACGTGTAAAAATTTTAGAGCTTATAAGCATTGCCCAGAGGAAATCATTATTTTGTTATTATTGTTGGTCTCATGTCAACACATAAAAATGCTTACTCAACCATGAAAATGGAGTTTCTATTTAATAAGGTTTATTTATTAATCAGTAAGTTATATAATTTAATTGCACATACAAAAATTATTAAGGGCAGAACACGTCTAGTTACAGAGAACGTAAGGTAGTTTTAATTATACGAGGCTTGTTCAACTGAAACCCATCTTTGATCAACTTAGCCTTGAAAACAAATGCAATAATTCAAATGAGGTTTGTTAAGTTTCTGGCGTTTGAATTTGATTCTGACTTTTAAAACTTCTATTTTTAAATAGCGTTTATTGTTGAAAATTCGTCCAAGTTTGGTCGGCTGCGTGAGGTCTTACAATTTTTATGCGCTGAGGGTGTGCAGCCATTGCAGATTCATAGGCAAATGCAAGCAGTGTACGGAAATGCATGTATTGCGTACCCAACTGTGAAGGAATGGTGCCGAAAATTTAAGTATGGAAAAGAGGGGACTATGGATGAGCCGCGACCCGGTGCACAGTGTATTGCATTAACAGAAAACAATATGGTATGTGTGGAAGGCCTTCTTAGAGAAAATCGTCGAATTTCAATTAGAGAAATTTCAGAAATTGTTGGTGCGAGTGTACGATCTGTCCATAGTATTGTTCGTAATCTGGGTTACAGCAAAGTTTGTTCACAATTGATTCCTCGTCTGTTGTCTAATGAACAAATATGCTTGCGAATGGTTATCTCTGCAACACCTGACAGACTATAGACGAAATGGTGATGACTTTCTTCGGTCAATAGTTGCTGGTGACAAAACTTGGTGCCATTACTACGAGCCATCCAGTATCGTCGATGCAGTGAAGACATTCAAGTTCACAACCACCGAAGAAGTTGAAAGCACAACCTTCTGCAGGCAAGGTGATGTTAACCTTTTTTTTCGACCATGGAGGACCCTTGCTTATAGAGTTTAAAAAACCTGGAGTAAAGATCAATGCAAATCTGTACAATGAAATTTTGAAGAAGCTTCATCAAGCAATAAGACGGAAACGTGTCGGGTCATTTTTCTGCACGGCAATGCTAAGCCTCATGTTGTTAACATGGTAGAAGAAAATCGTGATAGAAAGAAATCGAGGGTTTTAGAGCATCCACCCTATAGCCTGGATCCATCGCATTGCGATTTCCATATGTTTGGACCGCTGAAAAGGCTTTAAAGGGTCGGCATTTTGAGTCTGACGTAGAATTGCAGACTGTGGAAGACTTCTTCAATCAGCAGCCACAAGAATTGTATGAACAGGGTGTATGTCAGTAAGTAAACCAATGGGATAGCAACGCAATGATGAGTTTCAATTGAACACACCTCGTATTTATATTATTGCATAATAAATTTTGAATGAGGAGTTTCCTTCGATCATATTTATTGATCGTTCCTAAGGTAAATCATTTAAATTGGCATATGTAAACAACAGCTACTACATTCTGGAAACGTGCTATTACAGCAGCGTGACAAGGTTTCCTATGAAAAATAAAATAGAAACTCTAGCGCGTGGCTGTAAGCTGTGAAAAGTATTGTAGTTGGCTGTATAGGAAAATAACTGTATTAAAATTACTATTATTTGAAGCATAAATAAATTTAAAATATTTGGTAGTAGTGCTGGTTTCTAAAACTGTGAATATATGAGAAGAAAAATATAGAACGCACAGAGTAATGTGTAATTTAATAATATGAAGGTTTCGTTAAAGAAACGTGGCGGTTGCTGCATGCTTTCGTATGGATTTATTGATTTTTGTTATCTTTTATTTTTGTTTTTTACTTTGGTAGCATACATGGTGTTGTGCTTGAGTGCATTTCCTATAAACTGAATATTGCTTGGAAAAACGTAAGCTTCTTTGGTAACATATGGAGTGATAGAATTTCCTGGTTAAAATAAAAATTTCGTTGATCTATAAAGAGATATTGAGATTATTTCAAAATAAAAATGGTTTCAGTAGTTTTAATTCAGTTTTTGATAGTTATGTAAGTCAAATTTGATCTTAATACGAAAATCATAAATATTAGAATTGTATTACCAAGCTGCCAAAAGGCATTTGAAATTCTATACATACAGGGAATTACCTCGTAATGTTATTCGATATTTTCATAACTAAAGGCTTGTTAAAGACAAAATCTTTAAGAAAATTAAGTCAACATATCTCTACTATTAACCAGGCAAATTTCTGTAAGGCCTCCAATTTTACACACCTACTTGCCGTTTAAATATGAAGGAAATCCTTCAAAAGTAAATGTTTGATATGCTATATTCCAGTATTTTTTTCGGGTTGATTTTCTTTGTGGAACAAACGATTACTTCCGCTGCTTATTTTTGGAAGCTGCTTGAACTATATTTGAAAATAAAGTCATCTTCGGTGGGATTATGAACAGCTCAATTTCCTCTCATTATGTTAAAAATTTTGTTCAGATAATTCTTGAATTTCAACTAATCGACGATCTCACCTGATAGAACCTCAGAAGACAAAAGCAAGTGTGCATCTTGTTAATTTAAAAAAACTGGTATTCGTAGTGCACTCAGATGAATAGACCAATATAGCCGCATATATGCAAACAGCGGTGCGGTGCTTCGAGGGGCGTTAAGTAGTTGGTCTCGGTTGTCATACGAACATATTTGGAACTCGTAAACTACGTAGTGGAACTTGCCTTTTTCTTTCGGAGTATGTGCAAAGCGGGGTCCATAAAACTTGCTTATTATGGGTAATAGCCAATTGCCTAAATAGAGAGGAAGAAGAAGATATACATTTACTACAACTCTATGTCCCGTATCAATAAAATGTTTTTAAATTTAAAGCACAGAAACAACTAACAATCAATGGTTTATTAAAAAAAGGGTTTCGCATCAACACGGTAACCCGCAGACCCGGGCCCGTCGTGCATAGCACAAACTATCTTAGCTTTGCCTCACACCTCCTCGACACTACGCAAGCGGTACAAACGACGATCATGATTATTAGCTCACCTTAACCTCAATTTTTATATATTAGGAATCACAGGCACCTTGCTTCTATTTAAGTGAAAAATGTTTTTTAAAATACGGATAGTTGTTTTTGAATAAATGTCGTTCGAATTAAAATATAGCAACGATAAGAGAGTAGATATGATTTTAATTTACGTTCACGATACACTCGCCCAGCGAATGATGCTATATTACGCCATTTATCGTAAATTAATAGCATATTCACTCTATCTTCGTTCTTATACCTACGTTTCAATTATGATAGTTAATCAGAAGCAACTACCAACATTTTAAGAAACATTTGTTAGTTAAACATAGGGTAATTATGATTTCCAATATAGTAAAATATCAAATTATAATTAACGCGAACTGTGGGTTGCATAAAAACATAAATGTAAAGCTATATTTTACGTGAATAATCCTGTATTTCAAACTTGCAACAAAAATTACTCACTTATATTTAAAATAAAATAACTTGTACGTGCTTTTGAAAATTAACGTAAATATGTGGAAACCCACTTATAGCAGATCTTTGACAACTTATTAATTGAATGTAGAATTTGTAAACTTGTACGGTCTTTGAGAAGGAAAGTTATAGTACAAAACAAGTAAATAACATTGGAATATTTGATAAAGCAGCCAAGTAGAACGAGAACATAGAAAATGAAATAAATTTCCTTTAACGTCATTATCTATAAACCAGAATACAAATCCATTTTAATATTACTCTTTATATTTTTCCAGTGAAACAAATATTGTTAGTTATCATAAAAGAAATAGAATCTGTTAATATGAGTATTTATGATAACTGCTTTTATATATTAATAGAAGTAGTGAGTTTGCTTTTAGAGATGATGGTGATCTTTATCAGTTACTTAAAGATGAACCTCTCGTTCATATCATTTCGTATTTCAATATTCATTAGAACTAAATATTGATTGATTTAAACTGATATGTATTTTATGTAGAAGTATGATCATCCATAAAAAGGCATTTTTTCTGACATACTTGTAATGAATTATAATTGTAGTTGGCGATAAAAAAACACTGAAAAGTTTTTAAAATCGTTGGTCTTAACGAAAGCCAAACCTCAAATTCACAATTCCGAAATTAACTTAATTAATAGTTCGGAATGGTAAGTCTTGTACATTAACAGTAATATTGCGTTGTATTCCCTAAATGCTAATACATTCATATAATATCCTATGGTTCACTAGTATGGTGGCCCAAAGTATTTCAAAGACAAAAAAACCAGCGTCTTAGTGTTCAAAGACTGGCTTGTCTATGTATGTATAAGTGGGGCATTCAGAAGCACTTCGACGGCAGCACTAGAAGCTCTCCTGCAACTCAAGGGCGAGGTACGTATTTGAGCGTATCGCCTAAACTGTACTGGTAGTTGGTGAAGCACCCAACACACACAGCGACACTCCAAAATAATAAATGTAGTATCTGGCCCAAAATTAACAATGGGAACGGACTACATGTTAACAAAATAATCTTTTCACAAACCCTTCGAAGTACGGATAAACCGTGAAGAACGGGATCAAGAGGAATCCCCAGACTTCCATAAAAGCTTAGTATGGTATACAGACAGTTCACGCACGAGTAACGGAACCGGAGCTGGTGTCTACAGCAGCAAACCAAGATATAGTAACTCCATATCTGCCAAGCTGTCACAATATTCCAAGCTGAAATTGCAATTTTAGCAGCTATACAAGAGAAAATAAGAAGGGAATATACAAGCAAAACTATGCTTATTATCTCTGACAGTCAGGCAGCTTTAAAAGCACTGAATGGATCGTAACCAAACATTCGGAACACCGGAGACTCTCACCTCAACAAAGACAAAGCAAAACTATGATGGGAAATCACCCCCACAAGCTTACCGAAACAGTGCTACAACTCAGTAGGACTTGGACTTGGAGTAGTGACAGGACTTCTAACAGGACACTGGCACTTAAGACAACACTTCTACAACATAGGGCTATTTAAAGAAGATCCTATATGCAGGCTGTGTGGCGAGGAAGAGGAAACAGCCTCCCATATAATATTCCAATGTGAAGCCTTTGCTTGAGAAGATATCAAATCTTTGAGGGCACTAATCCCAACAAGATAGAACCGCAAGCCAGTCTGATCAACAAACTCCTAGACCTGATAAAGCAGACGGATCTACTTGACAGCGACTAACGACAGAAGGGGATGCAGAATAGGCCCAAGAGTCCACAGTGTCAAAGGGCAAAAGCAACCCTTCCCGTCTTGGACTTGGCGTAGTGACAGGACTTCTAACAGGACACTGGCACTTAAGACAACACTTCTACAACACAGGGCTATTTAAAGAAGATCCTATATGCAGGCTGTGTGGCGAGGAAGAGGAAACAGCCTCCCATATAATATTCCAATGTGAAGCCTTTGCTTGAGAAGATATCAAATCTTTGAGGGCAGTAATCCCAAGATACAACCGCAAGCCAGTCTGATCAACAAACTCCTAGACCTGATAAAGCAGACGGATCTACTTGACAGCGACTAGCTACAGAAGGGGATGCAGAATAGGCCCAAGGATCCACAGTGTCAAAGGGCAAAAGCAACCCTTCCCGTACAATCAATCAATCAATCAATCAATATATGGGAAATACTACTTTTCAAAAATGTGGGTTTTTAGAATCCTTGGAGTAAGACAACTTTAAACTGCATTATTGGCAGTACCTAGCTATTATTAACATCGTTGTTGTTATCCATGCATTTTGCTTACAGTTTATATTCGCTGGAAAACCAAGTTAACAAAACCAAAAAAATACAACTATTTGATAAATATTAAATTACGAAAAAAATCAAGATGTTTAATGGGGAGTTTATTACTTTTAAAAGAAAGTATGCCAGAATAGCTCTCTGTGGGGAAATTAATACAATAGTGATAACGCTGATAAAAGGTATATCTAAGAATTCTTTCATTCCGTATACCGTTGTTTAAATGATTTTATAATGATATCTAGGCAGTAGAGCTGAAGGCAAACATATTACGCTGATGGGATTATCAACTACGCAATTATTGTTTAATATTGCCATATCACCTACCAAATAATTTTCTTGAGCAATATCGCCAATGACAAACTTAAGTATGCAATAAAAATAAGTTTCGTTAATAGTATTTACATATGCATGTAGTACAGTACTCTATGATTCACTGATGTAAGCCCTTTCGAGGATCAAAAAGAAGCTTTTGAGAGGTGATGGAAAAATACAATAATAAGCTACTAATAAAGAAGAATGAAGAAGATACAAAAGAAGAGCAAAGTATGGACCATAAGTAGAGAAGATACCTTACTAAAGCATGTATCAAGACATTGGAGACAGAAAACATCAGCCATTAAATGAATCAAAGTCCAACTCGGTTATAGCCAAACCACTTGGGCAGCATTTATATTTGTTACACGTAATATCCAAGAAAATTATTTACAGTATTAAAAGTTCCACTACCACCACCACGGTTACTATTAGCAAAAAGTTATACAGTTTTTGAACGAAGAAATCATAAAGGTGTGTTACGGGCTTTTCCGACGACCCGTAACTAGATAGATGGAAAATGGTCTACAGCTTAGCTCAGAGGAGTAGGGGGAGTTCGTGAAAATCGCTTACGGGAGGAAATCTTTAGTTGTGCACAGGGTAAGTCAAAATAAGTGGGTGCCACCTTCCAAATTCAGCTGATTGTAGGTCCTCGTGGAAGGCCGAGAAGCCGACAGCTTACGGGAATGGAACTCACCTTTATTGTGCCTCCTCCTATATATTTGAAGCTTGCAAAATTCGTACACAAACAAGTACAAAACACACAATAAGAAGCAGTAAATTTTTAACACACATATAATTAAACTGTTAAAAAAATGACACTACAAGAAAATGACAACAAGTGATAACGCTATAAGTCTGGATTACATTTTTAATTTTTGAACGTTCAGAAAAAAAAAGACTCGCCGCCACTGGTGCAACAGGATTTACGTTTTTCATACAGCTACGTACATCAGGGACGCTGAAGTTCACAAGAATAAAATCTAGTAGTTTTATAATTAACAACTAACACCACATATGGCGACTGAAGGTCGTCTTTCTATTTAGATGAAGGTAACATTTGAAGTTTGCAAGTTAATGCGAGCAAAAAAGTTTCTCTTACACTGCACAAAACTGGTTCTTTACCTTGAATTCCGGAGGAGGCAGGCACAATTCCGGGGAGTAGTTAAACAGGATGATGCAAAAGAAAATCCACAAGTACGCTCCGCAGACTGGATTGAATGAAGTCACCAGCCAGGGGCCCGGAACTTTGATGCGCTCTTCACACCGATGGTAACCGCAGAGGGACGGGAGCTGGTCTCGAAAATTAATCCGCCCAAAGGCGATCGCTCAATTCACAAAGAATTGTCTTTACCGGGATTGAATCCAGTGTTTTCTTTAAATCCGGCAGTAGCCGATGGTCTGTTTATACCCCTTGGTAAAACAGCGAACGAAACACACCTAACGGATACCCCTCAAAAAAAAACCCAAAAGCCGCCCCTGAAGCACGTTTTAATTACGGTCCCCGTGCATCGGCTCGAGCAACCGGAGTTTAGGGAAGGTCGAAGACTGATTGGCGAACTTTCGCAACGGGAATCTACACTTCCCCCCCAAAAAGATTGCACCATATTACGAAATGATTCTAGAACGAAAACTAACACATGTAACTTTTGAGAGAAGCCCAAAAACATTTCCTGAATGCTAGCACTGTTCAACAAAGAAATTCCTAGAAATCCCGTCGGATCGGCGAAAATATCTTACAAAGAAAAAACCTTGAGACTGGTTTGGTCATAAATTAATTTTTCAAAGAACCAAAACAACCAAAACTGTGTTCAAAATAAAACTGTAATTAAAATAACGTTATAATTCCTATGGAGCGGCAATCAAATTAAGAAATTAATTCATATAGAGCGGCAAATTTTAAAAGAACATAACAGATGCCGAACTGTTGATAATGAAACTGCCTTATTTGATTGCCATTTTGGAAAAATTGGAAAATTGGAAATTTGGTCAAACAATAAACATTAATTTCACAGCTCATCGCGTTTCGAAAAAAAAGGGGGGTCTGAAACAGCCTCTACAGATGTTAGCAAATTGAAGAGTTGAAATAAGCGACGCTTTAAATTGGCTTGAGTTAATGTAATTTAACAACAGCAAACTATTATGTAGCCGCTTAATATTTGAAATTAAAGTATGCTGTAAAAACAATTCAAATATATGTAAAATAGAAAACTGGACCGGACAGCAATGCACCGCACATTCTGATTTTCATTGCTGTACGTTCATAGGACTAATTAGTTTACATCCCACTTACCCGAGCGCTTTCATATAAACATCATTTAGTTTATTCCCGATCGGGAAAAATTCATTGTTCGGTTAATTGACTCGGATTTCGCGTGAGATTTAAATTTATTATATTCATTAATTCTGTGCTGTTTTAACATGTTACGAGTATCAAGTTTCCTCTAATATAAATTCAACCATTCGGTTTCAAAACACCTACTCATTAGACTCGCAGCTGTACATTTGCAAATTGTGATGGCTGTAAAAGCTTTTAAAAACTTTGACAAGTAAATAATACCTGCTGCAAGTTGGATGTAAATTGAAGTTCGCGTTGGTGGTATCTTTTTTCTCACAAAGAGCTGTCACTTATCCTGCCATATTTGCAGTATCGATGCAAGACCTCATATTGTGCAGGTTTCGTCGACAACGAACCAGTTTAAAATCGGCTACGCTGCCACGAAACCCGTAACATATGGGGTCATACGCTTCAAATTTTTTCCAAAGATTTTCTTACAAGAAGATTTCACTATTTTCCTTCCCGCTGCAGCGTTATTTATTTTCAGGAATAACATCTTCGTACATCCGAAAGAGGATTCCAGGGAAGCTAATACAAACAAGAAATACGTCCCTCAGGTCGAACGTTTCTTCCGGTTTTCTTAAACATTCCGTATTCCAGTAAACTTGATTTTCGATTATGGGACGACTAACTGCCTGGTTTATTTATAGTGCAGTCGACAGGTCACATCGGTCTGGATATCTAGTTATGAATATTGTCTAACGATATGCTGCTTTGTAGTGGTATCCATTATAAAATCATGCTACGCTGAATTCTAAATCAATTTTACACTAATGAGCTGGCACCGACCATTGAAATAATTGTAACTGTGACACCGTTTAAGTTTATGCCCCAATTTGTTGCATGTACATTTTTCCTGTAATATTAGAAAGAATTACGCATACAACTGTAACTAATATGACGGGTTTTTTAACTGAAAGGAACTTGGCACCGCTGAATTACAAATTGGCTGCGTATATAAAACATTGCTCGTTAATGATATCGGCAGAAAAGTTCAGACGACGAGTTCAGCTGGTTATCTATGGCAATGCGTAATGAAGGCAGATTTCATGAAGTTCGCAACTGACAAGTTTTTTGCATTTTATTGCGTTGGAAAACATTAATGCTCGTAGGAAGCAATTTTAAAATATTTGCTTATTGACAAAGCACTAGATTTTTTGTTCTCAAGAAAGATCTGTTACTCGGCAAATTTTTATCTTCGCAGACGAAAAAGTAAACGTTTTTGTAGCACAAAATAAAACCTAGTGACTAATTCAAGTTCTGTTTTATGGAAAATATAAAGCCATTATACTTTTTGGTGCAGAAACGTAATACCACTAAAACCGCCAGTGTCCACGTGTATACAATAACTAAGAGGACAATTCGTCACCAAAAAAGTAAGAGAAATACTTCGTCTAGTCTAGACTTTGCCTATTTACAGGAATATATTTGTATCACAGTTCTAAGGCCTCACATAACCACATATAAATTACAAATAAAAAAGTGAAAACAAATATAGTCACGGTTTTGTACTTTATATTTTCGTCTAGTTTTGATGTTAAAATTTTGTTTAAATGTTTGCTAGAATGACATCCAATATTTGCTGATATTTCGTATTATTTAGTATTTTTATATACCTAGTGTTTACCGAACTGAATGGCATCATCAGGCGGTATTAATTTTGGTAAAAGTCTCAATTAATTCGCTTGCAAAGTATAATTTTACGAAGAGTAGGCGCCGCGCCGCCACTGCAGTCGATATTATGTGGTGAAAATGAGGGTTGCTCAAAAGTATCATATGCCACTGAATCTATAAAATTTCACAACACCTCGTAAGGATCGACTTCTGGTCATTAATGCAGGAATGCACCCCTTTTCAACTGCTCGACATCTACAGCAAGTGCTCCAGAATGCCACAGGAAATTGAGTCTCCGACCAATCTGTGAGAAATCGATTGTTTGAGGTAGGACTTATCTCATACCGCCCCCTAAAATGTCCTGCAAGAACTGTGGCTCAACGAAGACACCTGGTGGAGTGGTCAAGACGTAGGCATCAAGAAACGACACCGTGGAGTGACGAGTTCAGATATTGTCTCAGCAGTCGGTGTCAAAAAGTATATGGTAGACCCGGACATCGTACCTTACCTCAGTACAACCAACCAGTCGTTGCCTTTGGTGGTGGTGGTCTTATGGTACGGGCTGGAATTTCTTTAATGATACACTCACGGGTCAATGTTAAACCCCATCGAACATGCATGGGACCTTTCGTAGAGACAGCTGGATCATCATAATCCAAGGCGTATTGCTGTGCTGTGCAACAGCTGAGGGATGTATTGCCGGTACTGTGGCATCAAATTTCACAAGACATATTGATAATTGCATTGAGAGTATGCCAGTAAGGTGCAGAGCAGTTATTACTGTCAGAGGAGGTGCCACACGGTATTAGAATTTAAAAAATTTAAGTCAAGTGAAAGGAGACAATTTGGATTTTCATTATAATATTGTTAAATCTCTTTTCTAAACGTATCTTTGTTGTAATTTTGCTGTTCATTACTAGAAAAACGTTACAGTTTCTTGTTTTGTTAGTTTTTTATTATAAATGCAATTGGCGTTGCCTTTAAGTGTTTTACTCCGCAATATCAATATTAATTTTGAGTAGTTTGTATGCAAATCTTCTCAATTGAAAATTGGTTTTAAATTCAATAGATAATACTTTTGAATAGCATTTTGACGCTCAATATTTTATAATGGGTGTGCTGTAAGAAATGGATGAACGTGTAGATTAATTATGTGACATTCAATAAGGGATTGAATCCGTAATAGATTGGAAACAACTAATACGTAGCAATAAAAAATGTGTATAATATGTAACCGTTTTCTAGCAACTTCCAATCGAAGTTTCCGGTTTTTAGTAACAGAACATTTCCAGAACGCCTCAGATAAAAGATTCATTTATAAAAAAATAAATGAATGCGTTTCTGATATCTGTAATGCCTAAAACTTAATGCAAGGTGTTACAGTTGTCTACGAAAAATATTTTCTTGAAAATAATGAGGTTTAGTAAATTTACTGTTATAATTGGTTTAGTTTCATCGAATTGTATATTCTGGTATTTGTTTAATTATTTAAATTTTATCATTATAGTTTTATTACAATATAAGTAAAGCAGGCGTACATGGAAACAGCGTAAACCGAATTCTTCATATATACATATATATATATATATAGATCTTTATATCTATCTTGAACCAATTGTACTTTCGTACCATCCTGCTCCACTTGTAAAACAAACAGTTATAGCTTTGCTTGCCGCGTATATCTGTCTATTGTCATCCCTGTTTCTTAGTTTTGAAAAATATATTTTAAAAAGGCAGAAAACTAAATTGTACTTTTATACAAAATAAATGATACATTTCTGAACCAATGGATTTGTACTTTCCTGAACCATATTTATATACATTTTTGATAAACACCATGCAGTCCTGATCCACATTATTTTTCGGGACGCATGCCTACTATACGCTATGCCATAAATGATGATACTTAAATCACCCTCATCAACTCCTTTACTTCTTTTTTAAGTTCATTGTGAATAGTGGAATTTATTTAAAGTTAATGATGAAGTATTAATCTGAAAGGTTACCAATCAGGGGAGGTTCTTAAATTGTTCTAAATTGTGATGATTTTTATTTAGCCTCTTTTTTCTTTGTCGGGAGCTTTTCTCTTCCAATAGCAACTCATAGGGAACGGAAAGACGAGATATCCCTTATTATGATTTCTTACCACTTGCTCATATAAATGCCGATGTCTATGAAAGTCTGTGTTCTTTCTCCAAATAATTCCGAATAATAATCGTCAAATCTTTTCGTTTACAATATTGTTGTAGAGCTGCTTTTCTTTTAACATTCTCTGAAATATGTTTAAAATTATTTCCTTCCTCTATTATTAAACCTTCGATCTTTTTCCTCGGCAGGTTGGGAATTGCCTTTTACATCTATCTCTTCCACTTTTCCGGAGTTGGTAGAGTGTCTTAGATGAACTGTTCAAAGAAATCTTGATTATCTACCTCCTGAGTCAGTTGAATATCAATTTCATCTATTTTTTCTTGAAAATTTCAGCACCATTTCCCATTATCAGTAACAGGATCCTCGATATTTTGGCAGTTTGATAGATATTATTGGACATCCTGTAGAAATTACAATCTGTTTTGAGCGTATGGCCCTTAAACATGCATGATTTGCATCAGCATTATTATTGTCTTTTGGTTTATAATACAGTTGTCAAAAAAAGAGGCTCCTCTTTGTCCTTCCCCTTTGTACCACCTTGAACCAAAACTTAAGCTGCCCAGGATGATTAAATATAAAATTTTGTAATACCTTGTTCACATCGTCGCGTTGCTCATTGGTGTTCGGTTTTTGAAGTAAGTCAACAGAAGCCAATTCACAATCATATTTTTCAGAATTATGATTGTATTGTACCATCCCATTGACTTCATCGATTATCATCTTAAAATGATGTAGCATCAATAAATAGTTTTATATTACAGTATCGTTATCAACAAATTTCAAAAATTTTGCCAATCGTCTAAAATCCTGTCGAAGAAAGCCAAGATTCCTTTTGCGTCGTCAATCCTTTTTATATGAGTCTTCTATTGGGGAAATTTCACCTTTTCCTTAAGTTTGAATGCTAAATTATTGCTTCATTTGGATCCTTTACCGACAGTATGAAATCATACTATAGATTAAATTTACAACGTACAAAATCTTTGTCGTAGATTTTAACTCTGTATTACAGAATTTATTTATCGCAATGGAAACTGTATATAATGGTTTCAATATAATTGTCAGGGCAAAGGAAGCGCTGAGCACTAGGAAAATTAATATAAATGCAAAACATAACAACAAATCACGGTTCACGTAATCGGTAATGACGCTAGCAGCAGAGAAGAGGAAAGCCTATTTGAAATTCAAAAATAACACAACACCAGAGAAATACCGAGAATATGTGCAGAAAAGAAACCTAGTAAATTCCAGAATACAAGAGATGAAGAAGAAATTTTGGGAGAAATTTTTTAAATACAAGTAGTATGCGCTGTAAGGCAGACAGAAAATGTCTGGAAGTTGCTGACAAACAGCAAAAAGCAAATTAACCAGTACCGACAAACAAACACTATATCCCCTTAAAAACAGGCCGAACACTTTAAAACCCCATGCAAGTTACATAATGCTATTGCCCAAGATAGCGGGTAGA
>JABXWE010025780.1:0-34279 GCA_014611495.1 Limonius californicus
ACGAGTGCGACAAGTGGTCTTATGAAACGTGTTCTTTATACTATTTTTTCTATTGAGGAAGTTTAAGAGTATTTTAAATAAATTTATGCAGAAAATTTTACGTCAAATCGATTACTAGGGAGTTTTTATAAACACTTATGGCAGCACTGACAGGTGGCTGAAACTGACATTTCAAACTTTCAAATTCAAATCGAACTACCAACATCGTAAAAAACAAACTAAAAGCAGTACGATTATAGGCCTCCTTAACGTACTGTTTTTAAGCTCAAACAGTGCGCTTAGAACGGCTTTATAAAACTGAAATAGAAAAAAAGAATATTGAGAAGAAATGTCAAGAAATACATTGGTGGCAATGTACAGAAACATCGGAAAGGAAAAGGTATATACCTATAATTTCACAACAACAATGGGTGAAACACTACCAAGAGCTTTTAATAGAAACAATATCAAAATACTTAGATAATACCGACGCCATACCATCAATAAGGATTCAAGGAGAAATAATAGAAGTAGAAGAAGATACGGTGTCAAAGCCATAATGAAATTAAAAAATCGGAAGTCCTGTGGACCTGAAGAAATTTATACAGAAATGCTAAAATGCGGAACTAAGAAGCTATTTGTGAAGCTGACAGATGTATTCAACCAATGTATTAATAGACAAGAGATCCCAATCGAATGGAAAGTGGCATATATTTCATATATTCATAAAAAGGGTAGCAAACAAGATTGCCACTATTGCAGGGCAATTTCTGTGACAAGCACCATGAGTCGTTTATACGGACAAATATTGAAAGATGTGATAGAAAAAAATTACGGCGATGAAGAAGAACAAAGCGGGGGTCAGAGGCGGCAGATCCTGTACGGATAATGTTTTCTGTATGAAACAGATAATAGAGAAAAATTCTGCTACAAACTATGAAACTCACTTGCTGTTTGTGGATCTAACTAAAGCACACGACAATACATCTACAACTAAATTATGGGCAATACTACACGAGCCGCAAATAAATCATACACTTATTGTAGCTCTACAGAATCTATATCAAAACACAACATCAAGAGTAACGATAGGAAAACAACATCAAGAGTAACGATAGGAAAACAACTCTCAAAATCATTCCCCGTCACCAAGGGATTACGGCAGGGCTGCTGCATCTCTCCCACCCTATTCAAAAACATTAGAGCAATGGAAAAGAGAATGCTCAGGAATGGGCAAACAATTAGAAAATACAACAGTATATACATTACAATTCGCCGGCGATCAGGCGGTATTAGCTGGAGCTAAAGATGATTTAGAGTACATGGCGCGCAAGTTAAAAGAGATGTATGAAGAATGGGGTCTTACAATGAATTTACAAAAACAAAATGCTTATATGTTGGAGCAGATGTCGGTAATTTGAAGTTAGAGGGATCGGAATAAATAGAGATAGGTATGTGATGAATACAAGTATCTAGGAACAATATTTGATAAAACTGGGCCAGATGAAAAAGATATCAGATCATGAATAATATTAGGACGAAAGACAATAGCGTGCCTAAATGGAATTTTATGGAGTAAACAAATAACGAGAAGGAGAAAATGTAACATTTACGATACAATGATAAAAAAACAGTTTACTATATGGATCCGAAACATGGATAATTACAGAAAGAAATCGACAGCGATTAGAGGCAACAGAAATTGATGCTCTAAGAAGATCCGCAGGGGTCTCCCGTAGAGAAAGAATACGAAATGAAAAAATCCGAGAATGGATGGGAGTACAAGGCATGATCATGAAAGACGTAGAACGTCGTCGACTAATATGGTATGGCCATATTCAACGAATAGCCGAAGGCAATGGATACCACGAAAACGACGAAAAAGGGGACATCTAAGGAAAAACTGGAATGACGGAATTAGAAAAGCATTAAGTGACCGGAATCTCAATGATGGACCATGAGAGAATCGCAGAGATTGGAATTTAGACATTGGCCAACGTCGACGACGTTGTGGTTGTAAACACAATTTTTATATAGATGGTATATGCTACTTTTTATGTTTGAAGCAAAGTGATAGCTAGACCCCTATGCCTATGCAGCTCTCTTTATTAAGGGATCGTATAAAGTCCATCAACGTTTGCTAGCGAATTCAAATTGAGACTTTTATGGCGTCCTAAAGACTTTAAGAAATTGATGAAACAGAATCGTAGGCTCATGTAGCTTTTTAAAGCCTTTCGCGTGCCTCAGAAAAATATGTACGTTAAAGATATGTATTTATTTCAGTTATTGCACTAATCCTTTGCCGAGGAAAATACATGAAAAATAATATAGTTAAGTGTACAATAAACCAAATGCTTCATTGCATAAAGATGCTTGGAAAACCGCGTCCAAGATCTCGCCCAATCAAAAGAAAACAAACAAACTCTCCACAAATGCAACGTTGCACCCGCAACGGGGCTGAAGAGAGAAGAAACTTATTAGTGTTGAGCAAAGGCCCTAGGAAGGGACGAAGGTAACAACTTGATGATTAAAAAACCAGAAGACGTTGTATATCTTACCATTTCCATGCTCGCATTGGCTGGTTAGAATTTTAAACACACTGTATAAAGTAAATTTGATTTTCGTACACAATTTATGGCATTATTTTTCCGAACACCCAATCGCCTCAATCAAAATTCTCATCGCCCATCTGCTAACGTATATCCGAGGAAGTAACAGGCGGGCAACGTAAATCGTATTACAAACGAATCGCCCAAACAAAACTAAACGACCGTAGTATGCATAATGCGTTTACATCCAATCGCGACAGTTACAAAGAACACGTACGTACTCATGAATGGGACCTCTCAATGAAGAAGGAACGAAGATCTCGGCAGATGCCCGAAGAAAAGGACACGCTGTGATCGCTGAAGATGATGACCTCTCAACAAAAGAACGTGATCATCGTCGTGCCGAGATGAAGCACACGTTTTCAGTGATAACGTAACTTTATGATGTGTTTCGAGAAATCTTCGGTTATAAAACGCAAAAGGTTGTGTGAATATGACCGCCATAATTGAGAACAATTTGACCTATTTTTATGAGAGACGTAGGTTTCGTTATTTAACTGTGATTAGGCCGTTAAGGTTAAAATTTTACCAAGCAAAATAAAAGTTATACCACCATCATTGTAATAATAAATTTAATATTTTCTCACAATTACAATTCGGACGACTCAATTACGCTTTACTTGGTAGACGGTTATGTATGAAATTCTTCTATTTGCACTCAAAATGGTTTTACTTTTGAGGAAACATACTGTTATGTTATAATCATTGAAAATATTATTTCTCCGTATTAAATTAAAATCAATATTTCTGAAATTCAAAGTGCAGGGTCAATTGTTTGACAGATAAGTTACCTTGCTGCCCTATATACACTTTTCATTCTACAGCCACCAAAATCCAGGATACTCTACGGGATGATTCTTTTAAATGTGTCCGTTTTATAGCTATTTAATTTTTAGGAATACATACAGTCATACCTCGAGGGCCGTCGCTTCACCTTTTCAGGGGTTTTCCTTCCCACTTTTTCTAAAACAATTACAGTGAGTGCCTCTCGGTCTAAAGATGAGCCTCCTCAAATTTTTCCATTTAATTTCTAATTCTAGATTCCATTGTGTACTTAATTAAAAAAAATTTAAGTATAATTGTATATGCGTGTTTTATTTTACTGCTTTTTATTTATTCTTATAATTATTTTTGTTTATTTAGGTGTTGCGAGCATTCGCATGTGTTATGCATAGGATTAAACGGAGACGGTGGTTCGAGTATATAAAACTTTGAAAACCCCTTGCAACCACGATATTTAGAACACCTAAATACGTATTTCGACAACTAAGTTTTTTGTTGACTTAGTGAAGAACTTATTTTCAGAACAATTCCTCAATCAAAGTTACTTTAGATCAGAGCTGGCCAACCCGCGTCCCGCGGGCCGTGCACAGCCCGCCAAGCAATAGTCTCCGGTCTGCGAGCCTTCCCCTCAAACACTGAACTTTACTGTAGTCGCAGATTAAACAATAACCGCCATCTACGAATAAGCAGCGCTCCCAATAGTCAAAACATATCAAAAAGCCAGAGTCAGGACACCTCCAAAAAACCTCAATAAGTACCAACTGCAGTAGGTATACTATTGGCGGCAGCGTGGTGGTATCTTTCTAAATGTATACATAAGATACCGCCGCCGCATGCCGCCGAACGGCGCTTCTTAATCTATGTATCGCGCTGCCGACCCGACAACAGCCAGAAGCAGCAGGAACGTTCAATAATTAGGCGGTCCAGATATATAAAAGGTACGCATGGCGCCTCCTCGTCAATTCTTAGATACACTTACGAGTAAATAAAGTGACACCAAATAGTGGTCATTTTGGTCTGCGCCCGGCGGACATACTTATTTTTTTTAATTTGTCCCGCAAGGCAACTTAGTTGCCAAAATATGTATTTAAGTGTTCTAAATATCGTGGTGGAAAGTGTTATATAAACAGTTATTCATATTTATTTTGAACACACCTATTCATATGCAAGGCAAATAAAGGCTATGTTACCGCTTTCATAGTTTTTCTGATGTCGACAGTATTCTGGCCGCTAACCGGTCGAGAGCCGAACTGCTATATATAAAATTACATACTGCTGTAATCAACTCGTATTTATTAAAAAAAAACTGTTAATATATTGCGTCTCTTCCAGTTAAATCGGAAATATTATAAATTATAATTTAAATAGCACCATTTCTAATATATAATAGATAAAGCTGCACAAGCTACCTTAAGGTGGTACAGTTATCACAACATTCGGGTTTTTAAATCATATCGAAAGAAATACCAACTATCCAATTAAAATTTAAAAGTCGTTTGGACCCATAAAAATGCACATAACGCATATCATACAGGTTTCTGCACAATAAGTATATTATCAGAAGACAGTGTCACGCCTATGATCTTTACTACATACCAAAAATTAGTTGAATTACAAAAACAACCTCGTAACTGCGCCACTACTTAGGTAGAGAATTAACAAGTTGACAGATGCTAGCATCCCGGAAACCCAATCGAAGAAGGACAACAATTAATTTATAGGCGCCACCGACTTATAATTTACTAACATCGTCCGAGGTGGTAAATGAGAAGTCGGACCCCAAGATAAATAATCACCTATCTTTATACCTTCCATCTGTCCTTTATGTAGACTTAAATCCAAATTATTCGTCGTTAAATAAAAGTTGCAACCAAATCTCTTTTTAGTTAATAAAAAAACAACCCACAATTCTAATATTTCTATAAAAGAAAAATAAATTGAAATAAATTAGCAGTCCAATTTTACGTTCCTGGAACTGAATATAACTAAATGTAAATTAAGCGACACTCAAACAATTTTTCGGACCTTTATTGCGCTACTCAACTAAGATACCAGTACTTTTTAGCGCATTCCGTAACGAAGGAGGCCTCCGAGTGACGAATTCATGTGTGATCAAAACGATCAAGAAAAAAAATGCAGGCTGTGAACTCTTACAAACGCAATATCAACCCACTATCGAAGTACCCTGTATATACACTTTACGTAAAATTGTTCACCCTAATAAATGGAATATTACAATACAATATTACATATGTACACAAATCCCCAATTAAAGCCCCAATGACACAATTCTGTGACCCCAATCAATTACTAAATTAATTCTTAAATAACGATAAAGAAATCGTAAACAAAAGGCAAGGTTATACAATTTTTAAAATGCACTTCCCTTGTTCAAGATGTGGCGGCAATCAGCTCGACCGTACAGCAGACTCCTTATCTATAGCCCCAGGCGTCCACTCGGTTCGGGAAAAACCTTCCCAAGGTTACTCGACCAGGACAGCGTAACAATGTGAACAAAACGTAGGAATGTAGAATTTTTCTACTGCGTCGCCTTAATTTCGGGACGTCCAGCCGCACGAATTTTGCCTAAATTACATTTATAGGAGATTAGAATTAAGGTTCTGGAAATTAAGACAAGACAAAAATTTTCTGGTCAAACCAACTCACCAGTAGATGGACTCTGGCATAACACCAAACAAAATCTTCTTTACCGGAGTAAATTCTATATTGGAAATATATTCCTGGAGATTTGCTTCCCTACAACTATGGGAAATGAACTCCTGTGTAGCGACTCTCAAAGCGGAAAACGAATTCCCAATCGACAAACGATTTATAAGAAATAGCTAACTAATCACAATCTGCTTCCTGCAAGATCGACAATGCTTAACCCACTGACCTAATTACAGAAAACTATCTTTTAGAATCCCTTCCCCCTCAAACTTATGAAACTCCAGTACGCACCGCGTTGACTTGACAGAAATGTAACTTCGAAATATTAAAAAGTCCTATAAGCAGGAGAATCACTAAATATATAAAAAGTTGCCTTCTTTTAGGCGCAGAAATCGTTACTACTACCCATGAAGATTAAGTATTCGTAAGGTTTTGAAGAGATTAAAATAATTTAAAAGTTAGGTTAGAAGACCACGTACGAGATAAGTTTTCTTTATTTTTGTTGTGTCGGCTTTTCTACTCTGTCGTATCTACTAATTGTTTAATGGTCCAAGCAAGTAAAAAGAAGTAGTAGAGGTGAAAAAGTAGTTCTTTTTCTATACATTCATACTACCACCCCCCCCCCCCTTAATCGCTTTCGCATTACTTCAGGGGGGTGCGGGCGTCCCTTACACACTAACCAGTCATGCAACATGCACCCTAAACTTAACTACGTGAAATGCAGTCGTCTCAGCCGGGGTTCGAAACCACAGCCGATTGGCCACATTTCGCTGTGACCTCGAGTGGCAGCGCGTATTCGCACTGCTACATCGGAGTCTCCATTTTTTAAATGTCCCCAGTTGTGTTTATAAACATAATTTTTTACTGAAATGGAATATTGACATTTTTATAGATATGCAACAAAAACTGCGATGTTGTGATAGTTAGACAGCATAAGGCAGGTTGTGGATTCTCTTCTGGGTAATAGTGCGAGTTATCCCTATTCATTCCACCATTATTTAAGAATTTCGCCGCATCGCTAAGCAATACACAATTTAAAATAGATGAAGCCAAAAGCAGTTAATTCTGAAAAAAATTACAAAATTGTAATCTTCTCTGGGGGTAATTTTCATGCCGTTCGTGTACCAAAACAACGTGATAGAGATACTACATTAGCTTTCAGAATTCTTCTAACTGAAGTTCTACTAATACCCACATTTGTGCTTGGGCTCTTTTGATGTAGGGTATTTTCATTTGCCGCCTCTAATACCGCTAGTTTTTGCATCTTCGTAATTGTTCTGGGCATACATCTTCTGAAATTAACAAATTTGCTTTTGTTTCTTAAAGAAGTTTCACGGCGTCTAAATATTTTTTCAGACGGAGGCCTTCTAGTTGGATAACGCCTGATATTTAAATTGCGCACTGCAACCGCAGTTCTGCAGCATCCAAAAGAAAGCAACAAATCCATTTCCTTGTTATTTGGAAACACCTTACTTTATTTATTTAATTTACTTAAATCAACAGCTTGGAGAATACTGTCATAAGTAGGCAACATTGATTAATTTAAATAAATTAAAGGAAAAGTTGTGTCAACCACTTGTTAGAGAGACAACTTAGTTGGAACAGCCTATATGTATTCTAAGAATAAATTAAAGCAGGACCATGTAAAACATGCATCTGATAGTTTCCTTCTTCATAATTCTACCCAGGGAAAAATCAAATCAAATTAGACTGAAGCAGCAGCGCCTACTGAGATCACCAGCAACAAATCCATAATGAAATGGTGGAAGCGACGTTTATAGCTATTTTAATCATTTAGCGAATTTGTTCCAACCACACATTTGCATGCAAATTCCTGTTTACCCCTTAACAACAAACTGCGATACCTACGATTAGAATCTCTTCTAACTAACGAAGCCAACATAGGCAATATATTTGTTACACAGAGTTTATCGTTTGAAATTTATGGCTGGCAAGAATAGGCAGTGACGCGAACAAATAAACAATTACCAGAGCTAATTCAAATAAGTTCTGTTTAAGTTTGATTAGCAACCATTTTAAGCAGCTATGGCTACTAATGTAGAGCAACATTTATTACAAACTTTTCAACCTTTAACATTTTGAATATTTAATATACTATTAAGGATCTATATAAATGTCACGTAATTTATATTAAAGATATTTTTTATTTTAGTAAAACTATTCGAGTTAAAAAAATAAAATGGTAGAAAATTAGGGTTGTAGTACCACATCCCAGCAAAACCATAATTAACAAAACCCAATACAATATTTTCTTATTACTAGGAGTATGCTCCTCGAGGATTTAGAAACATGTTTTTTCAATTCTTTGCGGTTTAAATGTGAATGTTCTTAGTTTTTCTATTACACAAAATACTTCAGAAATAACCCCAAACGAATATTTTGATTATCTTAAAAAAAATAACTTAAATACATCATATATTAGTAAATACGACAAAAATGTATATCGATTTTTTAAATATAACTATCTTTGTACGAGCCACCCCAAGAGAGCATTTTATACGTCTTAATTGATACACTGGGTGTTTTTAGGTACAAAATATTCTGCGTGCTAATTCCTTTCATCAGAATAAAAAAATTCTACTATGAGCATGGGTTAGAAATACTCTTAAGAGATATACAGCTATTTAAAGGTGCATCACCGAGGATGGATTTTTTGAAATAGCGTGTGAACCGTTTGAAATAGAATTACGAAATTTCGAACAGTGAATGTCAAAACCAATTTTGCAACCAAACTTGCAATAACTTACCCCAAAGAACCCCAAATAGGCGAACGCTCCGGTAAATTCTGTTATGTTTTTGACCGCCCAATATGTTTTTGAACATTCGCATCGAGAAATCGAAAGCGGTGCAAAATATCGTCTTTCAACAAGAGTACTTTTTCTGTGTGAGTCAAATTTGCCTAAATTCTATTGAAAAGTGACGAAACTCCCCCCACAAAAAGAAATGACAGAATTTACCGCACCCTCTGTCCATTTGGGATTCTTTGGGATAAGTTATTGCAAGTTTGATTACAGAATCGGTTTCGTCATCAAACGTTAAATATATGTTCCTAATTTTGTAATTCTAGCTCAAATTGTTCACACGTTAGTCCAAACAAAACCATCCTCGATGTAGCTGTATCTCTTTTAGGAAGTATTTTTTGATCCGTGTCCATACGAAATTTTTTGTATATTTTAATGAGAGCAATCAGCACCTTGAATGTTTTGGTACCTTTTAAAAAGACCCTGTATAAGGTTTGGCAAAGTAATTGTCGGATTGACGCTGCAGTACTGAAGCCACGTCAAATTAAATCAAAAGTAAAGCAGTTCACAGTTTTATCGATAGAGGGTAGTTAAGTGTAGATCGAACAGCTGTTAGTTTCTGCGCAAGATGCTAGCGCGTATATTGTGTTTCTGACAATCGTCATGGAGCAACGAGTGAATATTAAATATTACTGTAAATTAGGAAAACCTCCAACAAAAACTTATGAAATGTTGAAAGCTATGTACAATGTACCGTATTCGTGTTTTAAAGGCTTACATTTCTCAAATATGGACATAAGAATATTCAAGTTCAAGCTAGAATCCATCGTCCATCGATCTATCGCAATGCAGATTCAAAACGCAACACTTCCTGAAATTGTGACAAAGGTGCGCGGAATGACCCTCCAACTGAGTTAACAGGTTAAGATCTATAAAGAATTTGTACCTGAAAGACGAACAGTATATAGCGCAATCTACATTGAAGTGATAAAGATATCGGAAACGGTAATTGGTTAAAAAATAAATGCACCTGCCCATTCTGCCCTGATTGTGACGTGATTTCCAGTGAAACAAGACATTGTTGAGATCAATCATCCACCCAATTCACCCTACTTGACGGTAGCCATTTTCTCTTTCTTACTGTGAAGATGTTCTTATAGAGAAACGATTTCAAGTCGTAGGGGATATTATGAAAACCGTAACTGTCGAATTGAAAGAAGTGTCTTCGGACACCTCGGTTGACTGTTTTCAAAACTTTGAGAATCTCGCAATAAATGCATTAAAGTAAATCAAAACTAAATATAATAGAAATATTACCAACTTATACACAAATATGCCTGCAATAACAAGGAAGTCCTTCTAAACTACTAAAAACCAAATTTATAGCAGATACTTAATGTTATTTTTTTTATAAGTTTATTTTATTACTCTTAATTATTATAATTTTTCAACATTTTGGAAACAACAAATTTGGAAAACTATAGTATTTGTAAAGCTGCGATTTACTATAAAAACAAACAACATACAGGGTGATATCCGTCTAAAACAGTATACTGTACGATTTTATAATTAGGGACAAACTGTGTTAATGTTTTTAACTATTGTTTAGCGTTTTCGGGTACTTGCACTAAACCTCTACCAGAAATAATATTATTTAAATGGACTATTGATCCTTACTGCAATTTTTAAATAAACTTTAAAATTTTACTATCTCGAGACTATTTTCCAACAATTTGACTGGATTTAGACATTCTACGTCATTTAGAAATAATTTCCTTTGATGCTAAATTGTAGCCTTTACTACAATTTAACTAACTAGCAACAGCAGGTTATGGACAACTAATTTGATATGTTCTTCACGTCATCCTGAATTGGAAAGCTGATATAAATATACCTAATAACTATTTATTGTTTTCAAATTCTGTTTGATTTTACAGTAACAAGGTTATTCCTTTCAAAAGCCTCTGTTTCTTGAAGCATAAATCTCAAACGGTAAGGTTAATGTTTCAGTTTTCGCTACAAATATAACAAAAAAAGATATACATTTTTAGGAAATTTTGATTTTATTATTTTAATATTGGTTTTCTCGACAACTGGAACAATCCAATTGTTGAAACTCGTCCATGTATGTAATAAAATATCTTGCCGAAAAAGAAGGCTGGTGAGGTTTTTTTGAAAAATCCCTTTTTTGAAAAAGAGGGGCTTTAAATTACACGTAAACGTTTATATGTAAATTTGCTTTGG
Organism: Limonius californicus; assembly: GCA_014611495.1. Classification (NCBI taxonomy): domain Eukaryota; kingdom Metazoa; phylum Arthropoda; class Insecta; order Coleoptera; family Elateridae; genus Limonius; species Limonius californicus. The sequence goes on from JABXWE010025780.1 coordinate 11,048, forward strand.
TTGATTATATGTATGTACATACTTAGTTCAAAAATAATAAATATTTTGTGTGGACTAGGTATTATTCACATTTACATAACATATTTTTAAACGTTACAATTTTATTGTGTACGGTTTCTAAGATCATAATTACTAGTAAAACTTGCAATATTTATTTCGACTGATTGTGGAAATTTAAATCTAAAAGGTTTTATCATTATTTACAAAGGAATAATATTAAAATGTAGCTTGTCTTAGGGGTAGTCAAAAAGAACTGCTTGTGAAAATTAAACGATATTGAATCTTGAAGTTCCAAGCCTACGTTTATTTGTTTTCATCTTATATAATGCTCACTATTGTTCCGAAGTCTCTCGCGAAGGATTTTCTATAACAATATATACATATTCCGATTGCATATATGTATTTGTATACGAAACGGCTTTTATAAATTATAAAAATCTACACTAAAGAACTTTTATAAAATGCTATACAAATCCTGTTATGAACAGGAAACTGTTTTATCTAAAAACAAACCTGGTATTTATTATGATATTTATTATAAAAATGACACACTGTATAAAGGCTTCCTTAGAGCTCTGTTTTAAACAGCATTATTTTCATTTATTGTATTTTAAATATTAATACAAGAATTCTGAAATAAACTGTATAAAGTTTGATTAGGTTATTTTTAAATATAATTAATATATTAAAATAAATAGTTACAATGTATTGCATAAATTACGTTTTTTACTATATTAAAAGAGTAGATCTTTCTTAACTGCCTTAACATCAGCTGTAAATACTACTAATAATGTATGTATACAGGATGTTAGAAAAGTCAATCACATAATTTCAAGGATCTGTGGCAAAATGTAGTCAAAATGTCCTGAACCAAATTTGGTTTATGCCTACAGTTTCTTGATAAAACACAAAATTTTTGAATTGCTAGAATTTCATTCTTACTGTTATAGTTTTTGAAATGTCAAACATTTATTAATAATTGTCACATTTTTTAACTATCTTTAGTAACAGTTTGGTGTAGTGTTTTCTTTATTACAATTTAAAGTTATTATATTTTAAATACTTTTTTATATTTGGCTTTGCGTTTAATTGATTTTTGAATTGAATACCCCCATCCCCATATGCTGCCATTTCCTATTTCTTTTTAAATGAATTACATACATTCTGGTCACTACATTGTAGAGCTACAGAAATTAAAATCCAGCAGTTGAATAGTGTCGTAGTACCAACTCTAACCCTCATTTAGGAAGAAATTGTGGACCAAATTAAACCAAAAGAAGTTCAAGAATTAGTGACTACATGTTGTACCTAGACTAACCCCTTGAAATTATGCGATCGACTTCCGTAACACCCTGTATATCTAATCTTGTAGATATTAGCATAGAATATCTACCCATTAATAATTTCACGAGTTTCTTATTCTTTCACGTCCCACACAGCCAACGCATACGTGTAAAATATTAAATTTACACAAACATCTCCTTGCTTAAATCTTCTAAGTCCTTTCGTCAGATCGTTTAAGCTCCGAAATCGAAGCCACTTGTTGCCGAAACCGACAAACATAATAAAATGGAACCTAATCCGCAATTACAAGACGATATTCGCAAAAAGTAACCGCATTTCTGGCTAATATGCAAAAAAAGCGCCGGAGATATCAACGGGCGGCTAAGAAGGAAACCCGAAAATAAATAAAATGCTAATTCGCGGCGCGAAAAAAAAAACCGACTCGTTCTGTATCAGATAGGAGGCGAGCTAAGGAAGATTGTTACAGTGTGAGAGCCCGCGGTGTCGGTTGCCAGCACCAGGTGTTCCCGAAGAAATTGATGGTCGGCCACCTCGATGTTATCACGCAAAGCTGGCTTGTAAGTGCGCGGGTGGACTTGCATATTAATCGGCATAAGCGATCAACAGCGTTGAAAATATGAAAACTCGAGTCGCCGGTTTCGACTGCATGTAGTATATTATCTGGTTTTGCATAACAATAAAAAAAACTGTGGGAAATGATTATTAAACACATGCGCGGGTTCACGGCCGATAACGGTACCGCTCGCGACTGCCGCAATATTTACACCTCAAGCCCTGAACCCGCATGGGTTGGTCACTCTAGCTGGTCTAGACGGCCACTCGGCCAAAAACTGGTGGAAGTTGCGAAATTTTTTTAGCGGAATTCAGTTCGTTCACACATACACTCTCACACTACTTTGATTGATGTGCCTTTGACACAATGGACAGTAAAACTTTCCGTCGAAATATTTTAGGCATGAATGTCGTTACCGATTTAGTCACGGATTCAACTTACAGGGTGCTTTCAAAAAAGGTAGAATCGGGCCCGTTCCTAGAAAGTCTATATAGAAGCACTGCCGCCCCAAAGAAATATAGAAACAAAATTAAATTTTTTCTAAAGGAAATTCTTGTACATCGAAAAAATACATATTATTATAAAAAGTGCGGAAATTGTGAATTCTCTATTTTTGCAATTGCTATGCTATAGAGTGGCATAACTCTAAACATTTAAGTGTTTTTCGACTTTATAGCTTTATATTTCCAGAATTCTTACTTTAACAATATTTAATTCAAAAACCGAAAGTCTAATGGACATAAACTTTAAATAATTTAATAGTACTTACATATTCTGATACATATAAGAATTTATGAAAATGAATTGTAAAATTGTCCAAAAGTTTTAGATTATTAACAAGAAATTTGAATAAATTTGATATATTTGTTAACAATTTTTGAAAATTTCAAGATTAATGCCACAAGACAGTTTATCGGTTTTTGATAAAATAGTAAATCAATAATTTATTAACAATTTATAGAAGCACTTAAAACTGTTAAAAAACTGGAACAAGAGACCTAAGTTGGCTGTATTTCTATTGTAGTTGTTTATTAATTTTGAAACTATAGTGTTACAGGATGCGAATAGAAAACTGTCGATTCTTTACCAAATTTCTCAGCTACAACATAAATACTTATATGGTTTTTACTGTCTTGTTCATCCCCACCTCGTCATTTTCGCTCGCCTCTATGCATTTGCCGAACATCACTACTGTCGCAGAATGTTGTTCACAAACTTTTTCCAGACCTTATGTTTTCGTGTGTCTTCCATCGCCTCGGCCTAGTTGCCTCTGTCTTGGTATATACCTCGCAACAACATTATTCCACTTTATGCACGGTCTTCCTCGTTGTCCTTTCCCCTGCACTTTTACTCCCCATGTTGTCTTTGGGTATCTTACTGCATCCATTCGTACTAAATGCCGGAACCACTTAAGTTGGTCATGTTCAGAGCACTCCTCACCACCTTATTTCTTGTGCTGCCTCTTTTCGTAATTCTCTCGATTTTATGCAGAAACTTCCATTTCATACGCTTGCAGCTTGTTTTTATGTCATTCTGCAAGCACCCGCGATGCACACCCTTACAGTAGCGTAGGTACAAAGACCGCTCAGTACACTTTCTTTTCAGTTTCTTTAGAGACCTCCCGTTTATTTACAAAATTCTTGCTTACGTCTTAATACAGCCTGCTAGTCGCACGTATTCGGTTATTTAGCTTCACTTCATATTTACCATCATCACTAACGTATGATCCTACATACTTGAAGCTCTTTACGTGCTCTATCTGCATGTTTCCCAGCTGCAACCGTTGTTCTTCCTGTTCTTTTGCTATCACTAGTGACTTCGTTTTCGCTACATTTATTGCCATGCTCCTTTCCTTTAAGGATTCATTCCAAAAATTCAGATTAAGCTGTAAATCTTCTTGGTTGTTCGCTAACAATACTATATCATCCGCGAAGGCCATATGGGTTAATTGAATTGGTTGCAGTCTATTATAGCTGATTTGAAAACTCCTTGTCCTCTGGTTGCATTCCTTTATAATGCCATCCACAATAACAATGAATGGAAAGCGGCTTAATGTACCTCCTTGTCTTACCCTTAGCCTTGATTCAAATTCCCCGGACTCATAATTACCGGTCCTAACACAATTCCTACAATGTCTATACACGTTCTTTATAGCCTTTATCACATCCTGGCTTACTTCTCTCTTTTCCAGCACTTCTCGTATTACCTTTCTAGCCACTGCACAAAGCACAATCCTTTCTTTAAATCTTGAAAGCATAGGTGTATTTGTTTTATTACATTCTATCATTTTTTCACTGAACTGCCTTAAAGTAAATACTAGAACATTTGTGCTTCCCAACGGTCTGAACCCATGTTGTGCCTCGTTTATCTTGCTTTCTAGAGTTGTTCTTAGTCTTCCTTCCAGCATCTTTTCTTACAACTTTCCAACTACACTCAGTAGGGATATGCTCCTATAGTTTCTGCTTAAATACTGGGAGGATCACCGTATTGGGTATTGTTTTATTTTCCTATGCTAAATTCTTAACAGCACATTAATTCCTTCATGTCCCTTAGATTGAATCATTTCATGAGCCATCAATTTGATCAATTTGCTGTATTACTTCTTCCATTCCATCATAGTATTACTGTCTAAAAAGTCCATGAAGTACTCCTTCCACCTTTCTATTATTTTCTGAGTATTTGTTATATTCTTCCGTCTTTATCTAACACTTGGTTTATGGGGCACTTTATATATTTCCTGACGCTTTTAATAGTCTTATAAAACTACTTGATTTTCCTCAAGGTTTGTTCTGAACTTGTCTCACGTATGTCTTTTTGCCTGTTGGATTGCCGTTTTTATCATGTTCCTTTGTGATCTGTATTTTTCCTTCGTACTTAAATATTTCTTCCACAATTTTTTCTTTATGCTTATTTCCTTTTTAATCTCTGTTGTCCACCATGCTGCACAATTTTTGTCGCTTCTAATACTAGCTATCCTACACACTTTTTTAACAGACTCGAGTATAACTTTTTTGAACTTATTCGCTGTTCCTCTAAGTCGTAACCAATTGTTTCTGCTTCTCTCATTCCTGCGAACGCCTGCACTGTCTCTATTTTAAAGATTTTCTTCTCGTATGTACTTTGTTCTGGCAAATTTTATTGTTCGTATTTATCTAGATGGCAATTTTATTCCATTCCTTTAGTGTGCGAGTTGATTTACGGCTGTCGCCGTCTCTTGCTTTCCAATTTCTGTCTATCGACCCAGTCTCCTTCCTGCGGACCTCTCGAATACATAGTCTTGTACGTCTTCTCGCCATCTCCTGGGAGGTCTTCCTCTTTTTCTCCTTTCCGATGGTATCCATTGCCATTCTTTCTTCGGCCACTTGGTGTTGTCCATTCGTTCCAGGTGTCCGTACCACAAGAGTCGGTTTGTGTCGATTGTATCCAAAATCGTTCCTTCTACCTCCATAACGTTAACAGTGTCCTGTTTTGCCATTAATTCCATTGTAACTAAGTAGTGATAGCTGCCTATTTCATACCCTCTCAATCACTATAATGTAATCTATTATTAATTTTTCATTTCTGTTGGGTTGGATTCTTGTATATTTCACAATGTTCACATATTATATTAGTTATTACCACGTCTTCTTGTAGGTTTGCCCTTAACTGGACTACCATTATTCTTTCCGAAACAAGTTTCCAGCTTTTAATCATGCCCTCCCAATTAGCCCTGGTCGTACAAGCAACCCCCGCCGCGGATTTCGTTTGTATCTACTCCACTATACAGTATTATATGTTCAATGTTCGATTTAAAACAACCCCGGCCTTTTTTCTTTGTCTCAGTTACTCCTAATATTGTCATTGTTAATGTTTCAAATTCTTGGTCTAATTCAATTTCTTTTCCCGTGATACCCCTTACATCCTACGTCGCAAATACCAGTGTCTTTCTACTGCCCCTTCCATCTTGTAGTGCCGTATTCGCCTTATCTCTAATACCTCTATTCTTCAATAAACAATTTCCCTACCAGTTCTTCATCAAATAACCTATTTAATTTCTCTTTCTTAGTTTTTTGAGTAGGGTCAAGGATCATCGGTCTCAAGCAAACTGTGTTATTTTCATTCATTTAATATTTACCCGTTAATCACCAACTTTTGATATCCATGTTTCACTGTGGCACCATTTATATTCTCAACTTTTCTTTAATTTGAAAATACATAATCTGATGGAACGTTAAAATGTTGATACAAATATACAACTGTAAATTATTTGAATGATAAGAAAATGTATACGAAATGTTTCGCCGATTTTTAAGTAGTTGCAATTTATGGTTATCAATCCAAGGGCATCGAGATTGACAAGCAACTGCGGCTTAAAATTGTTAGGACTAGTAACATTTGTCATGATTTAAACAATGCAATGCCCATTTCCGCCGCTCCTCTAATCAACCACCTGTGTGATTAACACAAGTTCTCACCTTAGGAAAGGCCCCGGGTAAAGTTACCTTCTGTATGCTTACATAAAGACAAGTTTATAGAAAAATCGATTTTTATGTAAGAATTTAAAAAATTAAACGAACCCAAGGCAATTTAATACCTAAGATGTGCCTTACAAAAGATCCACTTTTTTGTAACCGAACACCCTATATATTTTTGCTATTTCCCTGATTATTAACTACTACATTTTTAAATGTAACGCTCTGTATTTTGTTGCATTCCAAATTGCATGTCATGGAAAGTGGTTCATCAAAAAATGAAATGTGCATGAAATTAGTTTGAGCTTGATTTTTCTTCATACGCTGCAAGGATTAATACTTGTTCAAATTATTACAATGCATGGACGTGCAGACTGTATTTTAAGAGATGAAATATAAGTGAGGGTAATTTTAAATAATTCTTCTAAATGCAACGCCATCAAAAAGTTAAAAGCTTATGGTGGTGGTTTTAACAAAACGCCTTACTAGGAAATAAAGCAATGATATGATTGTCCACTTTTCAAGCGGTAGAAATAATCTTCAAACATAAATGTGACATATTTCTTTTACAATAAGCTTCAACAAATCCCCATTAAAGTCAACACTTTTACATCGAATAACCTTCACTAATCCTAGTAGATTCTCATATTTACCAATATTTATTATTGTGTGATATGTTTTTGGATCAAGTTCCCCGAATTAAATGACATCATCCAACGGTCTGACTTTATAAATCGTAGGTCTGTTGGCAGTTACGACAATTGACTTTTAATACACGTTTTGCGACATTAAACCTCAATTCTTCAAAAAACACCCGAACGCGTCAAATTTGCCAGGGGGGCATGTAAAACGGCTGTTTCCGTTCACGTATCTTCAACCTTAACTTTGTGGTAATTTTCACTCTAAATTTTAAATGGGCTATCAAAAGACATACCACTTAAAAACTCGACGAATTCGAATTTCGGGAAACCTGGTATGTAGCAAATAAAAAACGAAATGCTGAAAATCCGAAGCGGTTGAAGGTGTGGTTATGGGCCACGGTGTTGTCGATCGTACGTTGAATACAAGGCAAATGGCTATTGCACCAGTATTCAACGAATTTTGAAACACCACAAGATTTACCTCTACAAGATAAGTTTAACCGCCGTTTGCAGTTTTGTGAGACTATAAATGAACAGGCGATAAATAGTCCAAATTTTCTTTTTACCGTCTGCGTTTCCGACGAATGCACTTTTTTAGTATATGGTACAGTCAATGGCCATAATTGTCGCTTGGTCAGGTTCTAATCCTAGGATATTTAATGAAACACATATTCAACATCCCAAAGATGTATTCTCCAGATCAATGGATTAAAAAAAGGTGCTACTGAACGGCCTGCAAGGTCACCAGATTTATCCCGCTAGATTTATTTTATGGGTTCATTTAAAAAATATAATTTACGCAACACAACTCGATTATTAACAAGATTTATGACAAAGTTTAATCAGCGAATGCGACGACATTTTGAACAGCACCTTTATTACTATATAGACGCTGAAACTGAAACATTGAACTGCATTGCCGAGGGAACAAACGCTCGGAATCCTAAACTAAAAATACTTGACAACATCGAGCTTTCAAATGATACCCCTTGCCATTGAAATTTTTAGCTGCAGCTTTTGAATTTCCGTTTCCCTTTTGTGTATACAGTGCACTACTTTTGTAGCTTCCTATACAACAATAACTTATTAACCAAATGATTCCAAATTTCTTCCGGCATCCTATCCCCTCGTAACGTTCTATTATCTGCCTAGAACACGTCACGCAAAATTCGCTATCTTGCAAGACGAAAACGTAGCGAAGCAATTAAGCAAACGAAAATCAATGAGTACCAGGTACTTCAAAATATAATGTTACCATAATGTATATTATATACATCCTCTGTAATATGCAATTGTGGAATATTAAATATATACATTCATATAAGCGTTATATACTGTAAATCCACGAAAATAAAGCAAAATTTAAGAAGTTTCTATTATCCTTCTATTTCACATATCTATCCCCCCCCCCCAACCCGACCTTGGCGGATAATAGAGGTTCGACTATATTAATTATTTTTATTTAAATATTATCTTAAGACTATGTTTTTATGTATACTATATTTCATACTGTTTATTATTATATTTCAAGCACGTGGTTTAATATTATTTCCAAGGCAAAATATACACAGTGATTTTTTAAAATGTCAATTGCAGCAAGCTTAGAAAAAAAGCTATTCCGTCTGCAGTCAGCTGTAATGAGCTTTGAATGACATTTACCTGTATGTCAAACTGTGTGACAGTTCAGGTAGTTAAAAATTTTGGCCCAACAAAATGTGAAAATGAACAAGTATTTGGTTGCAATTGATTTGTAATTTATTAAGGTAAGTAAATTACAGGTTTTTCGTCAAGATTTCTTTCTTTCTGTTACAATTTTCATATTGTCAGACGGGACAATCCCTAGGCTACTGCAATTGACTTTTTAAAAAATCACTTTGTATTAATTACAGTACAGCTGTAACAGGTTAAACGTCTCATAATTTTTCAACAGACTTAAATGTGCCTGCATTCAAGATAAGCCCATACAAGAAGAACCTCACAAGCCGAACAGATATCTCTAAAAAAACACTGTGTGTTCTTTACAGTTAGAAAATATGTACATATTGCTCTAAAAAACTCTATTATAGAATATGAAAAACAATAGGCTTTTTTTGTAATCGCGGAATTTAACATATAGTCGTAAATAGACGGTACTATATTTTTCAAATTCTTCGTTCTTTATTATAATTAAACCAGAACAAATAATTGAGTAATGAATATTAAAAACCGCAAACAAATCAAAATAACAGTACCAATGATTTGAGGTTATGCCTTCGACGTTTCTAACTCTTCCTCGCATTGAGAAATTCATACAAGAGAATGAGAACAGCCGACGAAAAAGAACGGCTAATACTTTTAATTGTGAAGTAAAAAATACGGCGCTATTTATTCATGATTATACATTACATTACTTGCTCAGAAAAAAATTTTTAGCTACCCGAAAACTATTGTCTGGATTTATATTTTTCAGGTATGCAGGTAGTTTAGTAAAAACATAAGCTTTATATAAGTGTGTTTCACTTCTCGCTGTATGTATTTCAATACTGTTAGCAGAGAAACCTGTAAATAATACAATTTATCTATACAGGAAATACAACACATGCGGGTGCTACATATTCAGAAATCAATAAAACAGTCTTTCCAGCTTTCACAGATAGTAAAACTTAATTTACAATCATTTATAGCTTTTTATATTGTTATTCAAACGAAAACACCCACTATAATCGACAATGACACATAAAAACTCGTGAACTGCCAATACAGAAAATTATCTTAACACCACATCTTACCTTTAAGTTTTTTATTTTTTATTCGGGAACTTTAAAAGCGGTATTTATGTAGAAACCTACTAAACACGTACACACACAAAAACTGTCTTGAGTTTCATAACCTCACAAAATAGTCTAACAATAGTTTAATAATTTCCCAGACACCACTAATCCAACACTACATGCAAATATGCAAAAGTAAAATCGCTACGATTAATGATGAAGTAGCACGATAACAGCAGCAAAACCGAATGCAATACGTAACACGATAGGTGGAGATTTTAGTCTTATGCCCACGTGCACGCGTCAAAACAATGATTATTTGGTTGTTTACATGCGTAACCTTGAACTAGAATCAAATTGTATAGACTGTCCGTATGTGTTTTGTTACACCTCCGTGTACACAAAATAGACTCAATATAAAAAATACGCTAACCAACATTTTCTATGGTAGAATGTGGCAGATAAATATGACAGTATATTTTTCAACCTGGAAAATCAATTTAAATTCCAAAGTTAACATGAAATTATCTATAGTTTTATTTCAAATGGGTTTGATCCGCCGAGAAATTATTATCAAATCAGAACGGCTTAAGTCTTACAGTGTTCAATAGTCAGTGCAAAAACAACTTATCTTACAATAATCGAAATACTCTAAGCGGCTTTTCTTTTGTTAAACAAACATTCTTTGTACGAGGTGTGTTCAATTAAACCCCTTCTTTGCTTTATAAAACATTTATTCAACAATTTAATTCCCATCACAGTTAAGGCACCTATCCCATTGTTTTACTAACCGACGTATACCCTGCTCATAAAATTCTTGTGGCAGCTGATTGAAGAAGTCTTCCACAGCTATCTGTACTTTTGCGTCAGACTCAAAATGCCGACCTTTTAACGCCATTTTCAGGGGTCCAAAAATATGGAAATCCCAAAGGCGATAGATCCGGGCTATAGGGTGGATGCTCTAAAACCCTCAATTTCTTTCGTTGAAGATTTTCTTTTATCGCATTAGCAACATGAGGCCCTAGCATTGTCGTGCAACAAAATGACCCCACGCGTAAGTTTTCTTGAACGTTTCCATCTTATTGCTTCATAAAGTTTGTTCAAAGTTTTATTGTACTGATTTACATTGACATTTACTCCAGCTTCCTAAAGCTCTATCAACAAGGATCCTTCACGATCGAAGAAAAATGTTAACATCACCTTGTCTACAGAAGGTTGTACTTTAAACTTCTTCGGTGGTGGTGAACTTGAACGTTTCCACTGCATCGACTATAATTTACTGGATGGCTCCAAGGTTCGTCCCAGCAACTATTGACAGAAGAAAGTCATCACCATTTTGCCTATATACTGTGAGGTATTGCAGAAATAAGCCCATTCGCAAGCATTTTTGTTCATTATACAAGACACGAGGAATCCACTGCGAACAAACTTTGCTGTAACTCACATTACCAACAATACTATGGACAGATCCTACACTCGCACCAACAATTTCTGACGTTTCTCTAATTAAAGATCGACGATTTTCTCTAATAAGGCCTTCCACACAGGCCATATTGTTTTCTGTTAATGCAGTACATCGTGCACCTGGTCGCGGCTCATCCATAGTCCTTTTTTTTCCATTCTTAAAATTTCGGCACCATTCCTTCACAGGTGGGTACGTAATATATGCATTTCCATAGACTGGTTGCATTCGCATATGAGTCTGCAATGGCTGCACACCCTCAGCGCATATAAATTGTAGGACCGCACGCTAATCAAACTTGGACGGATTTTCAACAACAAACGCCATTCAAAATCAAAGTTTTAAAAGTCAGAATCAAGTTCAAACGCCAGAAACTTATTAATGTATTGCTTACAAACGCTTCTAACATTAACAAACGTCATTTGAATTATTGCATTTGTTTTCAAAGCTAAGTTGATCAAAGATGGGTTTCAGTCGAACAAGCCTCGTACATTTCATGATTGTGAATCTACGATGCTTATTCGGAAACTACGGGCCGTTTAAATATTCCCGCCTAATGAAAAGCCTAAGCAATTTGGTGCGTTGTGCGGGTGCTTTAGTGAGTGATGAGCTAGCCACATGTCATTTTACCGTGGTTCTGTCATTGTATTCAGTTGTATATTAGCGTACTAAAGTGAACACTACGATTGAGTATCCCACCAATTGTAAAATGCGCGCTGTGATTCGTTTTCTCCAAAAAACGAAAACACTGTCGAGATTTACCGTCAAATGTGCGAGGTTTATGGTCCATACAGGAGTGGAGGAAAGGTCAGACACTGGTGTAGGAATTTCCAAGCCGAACAAACGTGCTCAATAAGTGACACACCTTCTGTTGTCAACGACGATCTTGTAGAAAAACTGAACAAGCAAATGCGTAAAAATCGGTGATTCACGATTTAGGAAACGTCCGCATATTTTCTTGACGGTACTATATGAAATTGTGACGAACAAGCTACACTTTGTGCGAAGTGGGCGCTAAAAATGTTGACGGATATTCACAAAAACCAGCGAATGGCTGGCCCCTGTGCTAATCTTGCATAGCTACAAAAGTACTGGCGATGAGTACATGAATCTCATTGTGACTGACGACGGGACTTGGATTTCATACGCAATGTTGAAACCAGGTAACAATAAATGCAGTGGAAGCATGCTGAGTTCCCTCAAATCCAAAAAGTTCAAGCAAACGTACCAGAATCGAAAGCTTGGGCTACTGTTTTTTTGGAAGAGGAAAGGCTTATTGTGGATTGATTTCCTAGAACGTGGTACGACAATTAATGCGACCATTACAATTTATAAACTGAAAGAAGCAAAAAACTTTGTCGAATTCCGTATCGGTATAGGGTCCACACGATACAATTTATAGTACACCACATTGTACAATCGGAGTTGATTCGACCATTCGAACAACAATTGCAAAGTGTGTGACGTTGCAGTCCAACTTGTGGTACAATGCAGTCGTATCGTATGGTAGTATGGCATGCTTAAAAATCTGTCGTACAACTGGATAATTTTTGAAACCTGTTGGTTCACTAATACGTTATTCGGTCGCCCTGGGAGGTCTAGTTGTTACCGCACGTGCCTTTAGGTCCAAGGGACGCGAGATTTTTCTAGCGAGAAAAAATCTGAAAATGCGCCTTTTGTCGGATAAGAAGTAAAGCGGTAGGTCCCGTGCCACTGCGATGTGTGACACATGACTACTGGGGTTGGAACTACCCCAGATAGGCAAAATTTAAAGTCAGGATATACAAAGGGCCAAATATGACCTGAGTACAAAGAGATGCTTGGAAAACCGCTTCCTAAATCTCTCCCAATCAAAACTAACCAACTAACACGTTATTCGTGTAGTTCATTAATTCACATGTCGTATCGTCTGTGGACCGTTTTACTCCTAATCTCCTTATTCGGCAAGGAAGATCGAATACTTAACCTTATACAGCTTGTTTCATAAACAGAAATCATTCGATTCGAATTAAAATCATGTTATAACATTGCATTTTTGTAATTTCAAATTAGCTCTTAGAAAATACATGTCGACAATTTTGCATATTATTTCAGTATTGTTAAATATTTAATTAGCAATTTTTAACTTTCATCAATATCAGGAAGGCTATTTTCTAAGAAACGGGTAACAATAAAATTTCAAAAACTCACAGGCATGCGCCGGAAGAAAGCTTTGTAAATAAATAATAAACAATATCGTAGATTTTTCAGATATCTATCACGTTGCAAAATTCAACAACAATCCTTGGAGCTGGAAAGTTTTTAGCATCAGGATCCCACAGTTCCTAACCGGATTAGGAAATTGTGCGTGATGGAGTGTAGCACAAGATTTATATACCCTGCCTGAAAAGCCTTAATTGACGTTTTGCACAGAAAACAAGCGCTCTGCCAACTAAGGTACCACCATCCTTGAAAATATCTACTTTTTATACATTCGTTACTCTTTAGGCACTTTAATTATAATACCTAAGAGCTAATCTTATCGATGTTAATAGGTTTTTGACTAAAGGGGCATTAAACTTGAAATTATCAAAAATTTCTGTCAGACCTCAGAGAGCACCTTTATTAGTAAATGTCAAAAAGGCATAGGATCATGTGTAAAAAAAACACGTAATTTTCACAATTAGTTTATTCTCTAAAATATTTATTAAGAGTTATATACTTAAGGACCATTTAAATAATTTAAAAATTAAATTAATTAGATTTTTTTTAGTTAAGGACATTCTGAACCAGCCTAGCTGTCCAAAATTAACCACAAAATTTTACATCTACAAACGATTAGTTTCGTTTCCGCGTCGCCCTTGGTTTTAGGGTCGTCTACGTAAACACTGGAAAATAGACTGCAGCCGATGTATATGACAATTGGTATAATATACGACAAAATAAATATGTAACAGAAGCATTATTCTCATTGTAAGGAAATTATATAAATCATGACATTGGGTTTGTATGCATGGTAGTTTATAATAAGATTAAAACATTTCACTAAATTAATTCAGCAAACATCATAAATGTAAGTATTTTTGCATTATTTTTGGATTGTTTTATCAGTTCCTATGCTATTTCCGATAATTGTTTGCCCTCATTTCAATCATGGATATGTTTCTAGTTTAAAAAAACTCAAGTGAAAAGGTCGACTATTAACGCAGCTACGATGATAATAGAGAACGCTAATTTTATCATATGTTGAACGACTTTAGTAGCCCTTTAACGAGCAATTTAGTACAAATCGTAGTGACCTTAATTTGGAAGTTAGATATACATATGGGTATTGCATTTGAAATAAATCCATGTATCAGGTTGTCAATTTAGAAATCGTATGCCGGATTGGTATGTGCAACTGGTATCATGAATTTCACAGCTAGTAAACAGAACTTGGGGAAATGTAGGTTAGAAACAATTAACTTTAATATAATATCCGTAATGTTTATTAAACTCCGTTTTATGAAAAGGAATTAATTTAAGAAATATATTTTATTCGGACTATAAAATAGGTTTTCGAATACACCCCCGTTTTCCTACCTATTAGATGTATTGAGGAGAAACACGTGACATCGAAGATGCCGGTGACCAGCAGAGGGACGAAGAGGCTGTCGATGACATACCGATTGGGAGTCTGCACTACGAACATAGGATATAAAAAACATTTGGATTCATTCATCTTGACGTTTTTAATATTAGTCATAGGTAAATAGATGCGATGGGTTTAATTTTTTAATTTTTTTTCAATTTGACAGCTGCCTGTCACAGTTTTACGGAATTTAGGGCTTTTTCAAAAAAAATTAAAAACCAAAATAATAACAGTAATATTGATATGAATGTCTATGAAGTGCACGAGAAAGTACAAATTATTAAATGGATCGTTACGTGCAACTCGATATTTATTTGCAGTAACGTTCGAAAATCATGTACTAATACAATACACCGAATTTTGAGGAACTTTGAAGAACACAGATGTCTTTCTCCAGCCAACCATAGCAGAACGTTACACTCAACAAATGTTAATGAAGAAATGCAAGAAGTAAGAATATGAACTATTGTTGAAGTAAATCTACGCCAGTCTTCCAGAAATATTGCTCAAGATACTGGTGTCCATCATAGTACCTACTGTATTAACAATTTTAAGAAAAAATTGTTATTGTACCTATAAACTATCGAAAATCCAACAAATTTACCCAAATGACCAAATTAGATGAATGGAATTTTGTGAGAACATAATGGAAAAATCGAACAATGACATGGATTTCCTGAGCAAAATTCTATTCACCGACGAATGCACGTTTCCAATAAATGGTCGGCACAATTCATCAGTCTGTCGTGTCTGGTCGCGAAATAGTCCTCAGAAGCATTACAGTTATCGATCAATATCCACAAAAGTTGACTGTGTGGAGTGGAATATTGGATGATAACATTATTGGTCCAAAATATCTTGATATGCTGCAAAACTAAATCGTTCCTGCTTTGCGTCAAGTTCCAGATATCAGACTGGATGCCCTGCCCGCAGTACGTTAGCCGTACGGAAATACTTAGCAAATACATTTCCTAATCGTGTAGTTGCAACAGTAAGCACAATTCCTTGGCCGCCCTTGTCACTTCAAGATTTCTTCATGTGGCCTTACATTAAGTCGAAAATTTATGGATTTGAAGAAGACAGAGCTACCATACTGGACGAACTGCGAATTAAAATTCAGGATGCATTTGCAACTATTACCCCACAAATGCTTGCTAATGTGAGAACCGGATTTTACAATCGCTTGGGCTACTGCTTGGTAGAGGGGGGGCAACTTATTTGAACATTTATTGTAAGTAATACGCAATGTTTTCGTCAGTTCTTTATTAATTTTTGGAAAGCTATTGTAATAGGTATTCCTAATGCAAAATGAAAAATACTTTCATGCTTGTTTGCTGTTAAATTAAATTATATCCACGATAAATCTGATTTTAATTTTGGGTCTTGAATACCTTAAAATTTGAAGCACAAAGTCATTTACTGATTTGTTTATATATGAAAATCAACTCATATCTAGAGTCTTTAAATATGCACACAATCATTATTTCGTTGTTAATAAAAATATCGTACATTTATCAAGGTGCATCGCGTGAACGTAAAATTGTTGTCGCATGTGTTATGTTCGCCTAAGTGAATAGATATGCTTGGAAAACCGTGTCCTAGATCTCGCCTTTTCAAATAATCATCATCATCATCATGTGTTATGTTCACACTTGAAACCGCCCATCGGTATACACTTTGCTTGCTTTGCTTGGTTTGAAAGAGCGAGATCTAGGACGCGGTTTTCCAAGCATCTCTATGCACTTAGGCCACATTTGGCCTATTGTACACCCTAACTAAGAATTTTGCCCATCTGGGGTAATTCCTACTCCAGTAGTGATTTTTAACGTGTCACAACATCGCAAGTGGCACGGGACCTACGGCTTTACTTCTTATCCGACAGAAGGCGCATTTTCAGATTTTTCCCCGCTAGAAAAATCTCGCCGACCTCAGCCAGGTTTGAACCCGCGTCCCTCGGATCTAAAGGCAAACGCGCTAACCACTAGACCACCGAGGCCGGCTGGTATAATAATCATCATCATCATCATGTGTTATGTTCACACTTGAAACCGCCCATCGGTATACACTTTACTACACACTCATAATATCTTGCACTGTAACTCAAATTATATATATAGAAAATATTCCCCCCCGAAGCTAAACCTGAAGTACCTATGTCCAGTATATTTCTTATAAGATCGATATTACTGTTTAGCTAACTATAAGCTATTTTCCTTTGGTATGATTCGCATCGCCGCCGTATGCTTTTCCCTTAAGTATTATTATTATGAAGCTTTCAGAGGTCTTAGAGGCGCATCGCTTTGATGTGGGACAAGGCTAAGCTAACAAAAACAAAAGTCTTCTGCAATTTATATCGTTCGGATTCGATGTTAAACTGTAGATCTCTATGATTCTACCTTAACGCCGAGGAGAAGCACGTGGCTTACAAGAGGCCGGTGAAAACTCTCTTGACGATACAAGAACAGAATTAATAAAGAATTAAAAGAGTTAATGTGGAAAATGATCGGTGTGTTCCCATATTAAAATACTTCACTTCTAACCCCAACTTCCTGTTAATTTTTGAGATGATATTTTAAGTACATTTTACAAAAATGTTGAATCGAGGCTTACTCTGATTCCCATGAAAAACATTATAACATTACAATGTTGATTGCCTATGCATGGCAATCATATTTGAGAGGTACTACAGTAAAAAATATGTATGTAATACTACGATATTGTTATATTTAATAACAGTGACAACTATTTCAAATTTATTAAAACCTTGTTAATCAGAAAAATAATGTTGTGATCAGCGAGTTGAAGCCGCTACGACAATACTTGGAGTGAGGCCGTTATTATTTTGGTAACCCCACGGTTTCAAATCCGCCACAACCACAAACCGAACTACGTTTGCGTGTATTATTTTAGGTAATCCAAACAAACATTCAATAGAGAAAAAACTCATGGAAATTTCCAAAACGTATTTGGTAGATACCGATTCTGTAAATCTATTCGAAAATAACAAATTTCAAAACCTAAAGAATCCTTTCCTTTGCTGGTTGTTCTGATTAGACCACAATGCAATTCCGCCGAAGTATTCCCATTTAACTTTAATTATCTCATTACAAAAGCCAACACCATGACACTGACATCTATTATAATACGCTATCGCGTCGTGAAATCTTAAATTGTTGCTAGTTTCTCATAGCTTCGATACGACTGCAAAATTAGTTTCGTAATGAACGTCAAGAACAATTACCTTAAGCAATTATTTTCATTATTTCACTTAAAGTTAAGTCTGAGCGAATTGAAACTGTAATCTGATATTTAATGGTTACAAGGAAGTCAAAGTAATTTTTTAATTTCATACTGGTTTAATACTTTGTATATTTTTCCCCGTTTGTTAATGGTTTGATTTGTTCCACAATTTGAACTTGTAGTTGGAATTACAAAAGAGGTGCGACATTTCCTTAATATTAGGCAACGTAAAATTCTTACAGAAATGTATCTCAAAACAATGAATATCTTGTGACAACTCTTAGCCAATATCCGTTTTGTAATATTCTATTCAATTGAATTTTTACAGATTGCTGGTTCGAAAACCAAAAACACCACGAAGGCAACGAAGTACCAACAGCGGAGCCTTGTTTGAATTGCACTTGTAGACAAGGAGCCCTCGTGTGTTACCTAAGGGTGTGCTCAGAGCTACCAGATCCTCCACCTCCAGGCTGCATAGTCCTCCACAGACACCGGACCTGCTGTCCGGAGCTAATCTGTACAGGTAGGAATAGGCCCAGGTGCTCTAATAAGTTTAAGTAAAAACGAACAACAGCTGAGTAGCCCGAAGCAGATGAATTCGCTTTGCATTTTAATTAATGTTACTTAACTGGGTACGCTAACAAGACATAAAAAATCCTACAGACGTCCATGAGTCACCATTCGCCACATAAATCAGTCGCTATAAAGTTAACCCATTGAAATATGTTTTAGATATCCCAGCAGGTAATGGGATCGAGGCACGATCGGAACCGGACGAACTTGAAATAGATTACAATAAATCGTCCTTAGGAGATGGTAAGCTTCATCTTTCTAAAACCGTCGACATTGTTACTAACAAGAAGTCTCAGCTTGTGTAGAGAATGGAACGATTTACGGGCCAGGGTCTGCGATGGGGTCCTCGAGTCTCTGCGAATACTGTTACTGCATCGGAGGACGACAAACCTGTATAAAACCTCGTTGCTTGTTGCACTTGGATGGTTGTACCCCCAGTTTCGAACCGCACAGCTGCTGTCCAGTTCGTTATAATTGTACAGGGTATTATAAATCTGTGATTAGCAGCACCACCACTCAAACACCTAAAGATATTGTGGTTAGAGGTAAGACATATATTTTCTCCCATCCCATTTTCTCGATCCTCTGATCAATCAATTCTGTTAACTATTCACAGGAGGATGCATAGTATCAGGAAAGTATTATACAGAAGGAAGCAGAGTTTTGGGCGTGGGACATTCAATTTGTGACAACTGTTATTGCCTGAGGGGAATGTTAAGGTGCGAACCCCTATCATGTGCTCCAGCTATTTTGGGGTGCTCTCCGGTAGTAAAACCTGGCCAGTGTTGCGCTGCAAGTTACAACTGCAGTAAGTGTTTTGAATGTAATTTATTTTGGGTATAAATACGCATTAACAAAGTCTTTTAAAATACAATAGGGGCCGGTTTTAAGTTAGTAATGGTTTGAAGTCATTCAAACTGTGGATGGAATCTAATGTACCTTACTTGGGCTGCCTGGAGCCTTAAGTAAATAAAAAAAGTCATATTGCATTATTTCAAGCGGCTTAGTTTTATAACTTTAATATTATTATTATTATTATTATTATTATTAGGTAAGAGGGCTTTGGTCTTTAATATGCCTTCCGGAACTTCGACCCTTAATGGTTCTCTTGTAACGTATGCGCACTTACTTAGTTTAAAAAATTGCAGGTCTTTTACAAACCTTAAGACATCTTTGGACGTTGAGTTCCTTATTTCAGCAGGCGTCATAACGACCTCGCCGAAAAAAAATTCTTTGCGGCTACAGGCAGCGTTACGAAGGCATAGAATATGCTATGCCGTTTCTACTTCCTCATTGCATAAACGGCATATTTAGTCTTCAGCTGTACCAATTTTGAACCGATGGTATTTTCGTGATGTGTGGCCTGGAAAAGGCAAGTGATGGTGCTAAGTTTCACCTTGCTGCACTACAACAAGGTTCGGGTCCAATATAAGGCGTCATTGCTCCACGATTTTCGAATTCAGCCTTTTCGTTACCTAGTATGCCCTCGTGTCCTGGAACCCACCATAAAGTTACGTGGTTATTGCTATCCAATTGTTGGAGGTTACCCAGGCACTCCCAGACAAGCTTAGATTCACAAGTATAAGCTTTTAAAGCCTTTATTGTTGCTTGGCTGTCGGTGAGAATGTCAATTGCTGCACTTTTATACCCTTACCTGGGGTTTATTCTTGTGCAGATGTTTATTGTATAAACATCAGCTTGGAAGATGATAGTTCTGGCACCAAGGGGTTCGAAATTTGGCGCCCGGGACCATAAACCCCCGCTCCAATTCCTCCACCTTCCATCAGTATACCACTGGAGTGACCTCCTCTTGAAGGAGGGTCCTCCTGAGATCCACACTTCCCGGTCTGTGATGATCACTCTAAAAGGTTGGTCGAGACAGTATTTTATTCACATACGGCAGGCAGTTCGCTCTAGATGGACGAGACTTAGTGACCTGTCAGGTCTCCTGATTTGAGTTTGTTTGCCCTCCCGAGCATTACCGCATGCGCCATAGTCTCCTTTTCCATCTATAAGTGGAGGAGCATTAATCCTAACACGGCCTCCATAGCCGCAATTGGGCAAGTGCTGATCGCACCTGTTGTACTCAGATAAGTAAGACGTTCTATCTTCTCTAACTGTAACTGAGTAGTAACTTGTTTAGCTTTTGGCCACCACACTAATAAAGCATAGGTGATCATGGGTATTACAATAGCCACATATGACCAATACATCATTTGCGGTTTCAGGCCCCAGTTTATACTTAGAAACCTGCGACATGTTTGGGTTGGTATCACTGTTTTCTTCTTATTTTAGATAAATATGAGTTCCACGTTAACTTTTGGTCTAACGTGACTTTCAAATATTTTACTTTATTGCTGAAGTTAATGGTCGTCCCTTGCAGCGTTGGTGCTTTTAGGTTCAGCTTCCTTCGTCTAGTAAAGGGAATGATGACTGTTTTTTTTTTTGGTTGATCCTAAGGCTTTGTATACGACACCAGCTGTGGATGGTATCGAGCGCTATCTTTATACGTTGGGATACAACTGTGTAAAATTTGCCACGGACTACTAGTACTACGAGTAGGTCATCTGCATATCCTTGAATCTCGAAGCCCTGTTATGTGAGCATGCTAAGGAGATCATCAACCACCACAGACCACATAAAAGGCGATAACCCCCCTCCTTTGGGGACAACATCTATCGGCCGTTAAGGTTACTGCCTCTTCTCCCCACTTAACCGTGATTTTAGGACTTACCAGCACGGATTTAATCCATTTTACAGTCGAAGGATTGAAACTCTTCCTTATGGCAGCTCTATTTATGGATTCAAAGGAGGAATTATCGAATGCTCCATCAATATCGATAACAGAGAGAGCTATTCCTTTTGACACGTCCTCTCCAGTCCTTTAACGAGACTGCGTAGAGCCGTTATAGTAGATTTTGCCGTTTGATAGGCATGTTGGTTGGGCCGAAGTGGTTGGTTTGGAATACCCTCACTTCTTAGGTACTGCTCGACATGCTTTTTAGTACGAAAGAAGTAAGGCTAATGGGTGTTTACACCTTGGATTGGATATTGGAGCGCCCTCCTCCCTAAGGTATAAGAACCACATTTGTCTCTATCCACGTTGTAGGTATGTACCCATGGCAATAATTTGCCTTATATAGTTTACAAAGTGTGAGCAACAGGTCCTCTATACATTTCTGTAGTAACGCCGGGAAGACGCCGTCTCCACCAGATGATTTGAAGAGTTTAAAAGCAAGAATTGCCCATTTGACCTTATTTGTAGACAGCATTTCATTGGGCAGACTTTTGACCCTTTAGTGAGGACATTTTACCTGTTCCACCTCTCGGACTGGTTCGTTTGAACTGTAGTTTTGAGATCCGAGAAAATGGTGCTTAATAAAAACTCCAGCATTTCTCTCGTGCTCAGTAAAGAGTCTACCAGCCCTGCAGATGCCAATGTCATTTGTATGATCTTTTGCAAAGACTGTAAGTAGACGTGCAGCCGTCATGGTATCTTTTATCCCCTCACAGAATTTACGCCACGTCCATCTTTTTGACCTCGTTATTTCTATTTTTACCTTACACTTAATCTAATTCAACCCAACTGATAGTTACTACATGATAACAGTTGTCAGTTACGTCATTTCCAGTTAGAGAAAAGCCTAGCTTATTTTTGTAACTTAAGTTGGTAATGACTTAAGTCATTCAAAGTGGTGGGGTGGTGGGGCGTTCCCTCGACATATAAACTTATTGTTGTTGAGAGGTGACATTCTATCATTAGCTGTTTTTTTTTACTTAATCTTCTATTAATTCATTTAACTTGCTTAAGTTCAGAATCGAGCAACCTTTTTTTCTTACTTAATGTTCCTGCAATTGATTTAACGAGCTTATGTTGAAAATTAGGGAAGGATCTTATGGTAAGAGTTCCTTCTAACTAACTAACTAACTAACTAACTAAAAAACATCTTTCTCCTGGATTACAAATATATTAATTTTACAGATGGTACCATAGAAATACAACCAGAGCCAAACTACGGCCACTATCCTACGGTCAGCAAAGAATACGCCAAGTTACGTAAAGAAGTCCAGCAGCAGCGTCTACCCCCAGCAAAATTCGAAAAAAGGACTAATTCTGACAATTCCAACTCTACGTATTATGTCATCGCTGAGTCTTCGCACACCTCCACCACCAAGACCCACAGGAGCCCGGGAAGTTTTGGCACAACACGCCATATTTTGGATCCCAGTACGAGGGGCCCGTTTTATTACAATACCATGAGCTCTTCGAAAAGTCCCAGAACCACCAATTCAGATGCTGTTATAGATATCAGAACGAGACCAAGCACTATGTACAGAAAAAATGTTTCAATGTCTGGAGTCTTTTCTGGTACCACCAATTATGAGTTCCAAAACACCAACTACAAAAGGCCGTTTTTGACAACCAACACGCCAAAAAGCACAGAAATAACGACTGATAGTATCGTAAAATCAATTACCATAAGAGAACAAACAACACCAAAGCAGTTAAGGTCGTCGGATTACGAAGAAGGAATTAATGACGATGTCATATTGAGCCTTGTCGATTCGTTGTTTGACAACGAAATTCATAAAAAAGCTGAGGAACCAACTGGTAATTTCACGAAGCAAAATACAACTGCAGAGATT
>JABXWE010025782.1:0-17393 GCA_014611495.1 Limonius californicus
TAGTTAGTGGGCGTAGTTGTTAGTAATTTACGAAAATATCTTCAGCTCTGCTCTTTTCCTTGTTAATACCTTTCGAGTCGATTGATAGGTTTATTATTCACAATTCAAAGGTAACAAGATTAAAAAAAGTTAACTTTCTTATTCGATTTGTTTATGAGGGAGTATTTTTTTGCATACAACACTGTTAAAAGGCTGAAAGTTAAATTAAGCGAGTAGTTACAATATATTCGTGATTTGCTTGGTTTTTAGTTATCAGGAAAGATAATTTTCCTTTTCAAAACTAAACTCCTTCACAGTTTACTTATATCAGTCGTTAAATGGTCCATATGTTGACGTAGGCATTTATGGTTGAATCTGTTTCTCCTAATGCACAAGGTGCACGAAGTTTGCACATATTTCGCAGTTGTCTAGGCGGATTGGGAACACGGTTTTCGGAAGTTGCTGTTGACTACAAACAGTTTGAACACGCCCTAAATGTGAAACAGGAAACACCGGTAGAAAAGTCGCTAGTGGACTACTTCCAAGGCATAGCGCCGTAGCAGTCTATCAACCAACGCTAGAATAGTGTGAAAAATGAGCCTATAACAAGAATTCGTTTCTTTCGGAACAACTGGAACTTTTTATGGCCACATGTCATACAATGTTAAAGCAGGATTTGTATTTTCTGTGTATTCTGTTCTTTATTAATGTTTCTAGGTGACCTACCGCAACGACTGCAATTTGTGATTGAAATTTACTATGAAAAACTATATAATTATCATGATTAACTATGAAGAAATCGAAGAATTTCCGGTTATTTACAAGCAACGAAAATTTCCAATAATTGTCGCAGGGAATAAATTAAGGATTGGTGAGTTTCAACAAATGCCGCCTTATATTGAAGCTATGTAGCATAAAGGGCATGGAAAAATCGTATACGTAATATAATACGTAAACAAAATAGAACACTCATTTTCTTTAACCTTTTTTTACGAAACATTATTTAATTAAAGAAAACATAAGAACTACTTACTTAAATCTATAGATAACTATCAAAAAGTTAGATATGTGCTGGTTATAAACATTTTTATACGCGATTAGTATGTGATTTTTATAGACCCATTTCGGGGTTACATTTTCAGATGACCGAATTAACTGTACTCGTAAAAGCCAAAATAAAGATCAGTATCAGCAGTCACTATAAAATATACTTGATTCATAGCTGAAAGCTGCTGATAGAAAAACGTGATCAGTAACCTGGAAAGCTCCTGCCATGCTGTACTAACTTGTAAATACCAGTGGTGACATTTAATTATCGTAGTTCAATAGTAAGAGTTTTCAATCAGGTAACAGAACGTAAATTAACAATTAATATTGTTAAGAATTTATTTTACTAACAAGTAAATAGCTTATTCAACCAAACAGTATGGTAATATTACCTATATGCTTTGTTGGTAGACTTCGATATTTAGAAAAAAATCTACATATAATTTACAAGTATTAATAGTTATGTAACATATGAGTAAACAGATTTATTGCATATTATTAAGTATATAAGGACCGCCATATAAATTATAACATAAAACTGTTAATATTTGCAACAATTTGATCATTTGCATTTATTATGAGATACGATACGATGAAAATATTTTCAATTCATGAAAGAGCTACAATCTGACCTGGGCGAGAATAAGAAAATATTCGATATACGTCGTCTGAAGGATATAGGAGTTGGCACAGAAGCTTTAATCCCCGTTCGTTAATCTGCAGTCTCTAACGAGTAGCCAATACGGCATAAGATTTTGGTTCCCTTGAGATTACCTTTCACAGAAATAATTTCGTAGATTGCCTATAAAACTCTAACTTAGATACCCTAACACGTGGAAATTTTTGTTAGTCCGAAAAAACGTAATCTACGAGAAGTTGTGCCGTTGGCTGCACATACACGGTGGCTTTAGTTCGCTGATTAATGGTTCTATCAAATCAAATATGAACTAAACATTTGATCAGCAACGTTTATACGCAAGGTTTGATTAATTCGTTTAGAACCAATACAGTTAGCTGATTATGTAAAACGCAAGGTTAGATTGATACCACCAATGGATATTTTAAATCAAATAACTAACATACTAAATCCATACGCTTTTAAAGTAGGTGCTCAATTGAAATCTCTTTAGTGAAGATAACTAAACATGAGATCATTAGCCATTTACTAAAGAAGATAGTTCACACCAGCTTCTTGGCTTAAGAGGCTATTAAAGTACGTAAAGATTGACTAAACTAGGCTATATTAATATAGAGCTTTTTAATATATTGTTTTTAAATTAGTTGAGAACGTATTCAAGATTGTAAGAAAGTGAAATGGAAATAGGAGAAGAACTTATAATAAAAAAGTTGCTAACATAGTGAAAAATAGGCTAAAAGTAACTTATGTGTCAGATTTTTTTAACAGCCCGCGTCATCCCATTGTTGGGCAAGGGCCTCCCCCATAAGGGGGTTGTATATGTACCCTCCCATACTGATCAATCCTCGTGGGAGAGAGCAGCCGTGTTAACGCAACCTTCGGGTCACCCATCGAAGTACTGACCGGGGACCACGCTGTATTAACTCTCCTGATCGTACGTGAACGGGCGACGAATGTGCGCAACCCGGGACCTTGTGTATCAGATTTAGTTAATTTAAATTTTTCAACCTAAAATGACTTACCATCTTTTAAGAACATAATGCATATAAATCCAATGTTACGATTTATCTAATTTTTGTAATAATATAAGTATAACATTACCAACAATCTGTAATCAATTTTAATGAGCATCGACGAAGTATCACAACTTAGCTAAGCTACTATTGCTCAAATAGAAAAGCATGACTAAATAAATTAATTTTGTATAAAGTAAAGATATTATATATTTACATTATGGTCACAACAATTAGACTTAAATGGTGGCCCTGGAAAATAATATGTCTGAATTTCATCGTGTAGTTGAAAATAGTACAATTTGGCATGGTTAGTTAGAAAGGTATGACCTAAAAATAATAATTGCTCTCTCGATAATTCAGCAGGGCTTATATAAACAGTCAACATTGTATTAGAAGAAGTAGTTCGTATATATTAATTTATATAAGAGCACCATATGGGGCGTTATGGAACTAACACCTCACCAAAGAACGAACATATTTAAAGCTATTAAAGAGAGTATAACAACGTATGGTACAGAAATGTGGCCAATAACCAAAAAAATCCGAGATAAGAATAGTGAAGCTCGACTATCTATGAAGATGCCTACGGCGTACTAGGATATATAGAATAAGACCAAAAAGACTATCGGACACTAATGGAGATAGAAGAATCTATTACTAAAAGAATTGCGAACAGAATTCTAAGATGGCACGGAAGAAGAAAGGTGGCCCAAGAGTATGCTAAAAGCAAGATGAGGATGAGGAAAAATAGGAAGACCAGTCATCTAGTGGAATCAATGCATACATGAAACAACGCAGGAAAAAGATTTACAGGAAGACGACTGGGAAAATATAGCCTATTAGCTTAGCTATTAACTTGTGAGGGAAAGAAGATCGTAGAGGGGAATACATATTCATCAATGAGGTTGGGTTCAAGACCAGTACAATATTGTTGCATCCGAGGGCGGAGCTGGATATATCAGGGGAGAGATACTACCTTACATGAATTTTTATATAAAATAAGTCTAAGTTTTCTAACAGGATGAGGATAATTTTTTGTTCACTGCAGAGGAGTTATCATTACTCTTATACTACGATTAGACAGTTACTATTTATACTATACAGTTTTTCAACGGCGTGTTGGGTTTCGCGAATGTTGAAATAATATAGGTACAATGGGATAGGTGGAAAGTGTTTCTTGGCGTGATAAAACACTAAATTAAGCTCCAGTTATCAACAAGTACTGTAGCTGCACATATTTCACTTATGTTGAAACTTTAGCGTGCCAAGAATTTATTGATTTCATGCATGAACTGTAATAAGAACTTCTGCCAAAACGCAGTGTCATGGCTCTTAAACAGATTTTTTTTCAGGGCCACTTGTTGACAATCCCCTTAAAACTGTTGAAGCATTTTTGGCACAGCTACGCACAGATAATAAAATTTCTAATAAACCGTTTAATGTGGTGGTTTTCCCACTACCGTGTGAAGAATTTTGTAATTGGAATGAGATACTATTTTTGTAATCTTGAGAATAGTGCGTTGTGTGCGTGTGTTAACTTATGCAGGATTATGCACTGCCTAAAGGATATACAAACAAATTCTTGTAAGGCTTTGAATAAACAATTGTATTATTTTACATTGTTTTTTTTTAAATCGTTTTCTCTAAAAATGTTTTCATACGATATTCATATTTACTATATATTACGTAACGCTTTAATTTATAATTTTTATTAATTTCTTTAATATGATGACAAAATTGCAAATAACTTAAGTAAATAATCGCATTACAGTGTACTAGAGACTAACGCAATCGTTTGTTTACATGGAACGAAGTATTAAATCTTGTCATACCCTAATAATAACGACGAAATAAAAAATGTAGAATAATGTAAAGTACTGGGATTATCGTTGGACACGGAGCCAGGCTGGATTAATCATTTGAGTAACGTTAAGCTAGCCGGCCTCGGTGGTCTAGTGGTTAGCGCGTTTGCCTTTAGATCCGAGGGACGCGGGCTCAAACCTGGCTGAGGTCGGCGAGATTTTTCTAGCGGGGAAAAATCTGAAAATGCGCCTTCTGTCGGATAAGAAGTAAAGCCATAGGTCCCGTGCCACTACGATGTGTGACACGTTCAAAATCACTACTGAGGTTGGAATTACCCCAGATAGGCAAAATTCTTAGTTAGGGTGTACAATGGGCCAAATGTGGCCTAAGTGCATAGAGATGCTTGGAAAACCGCGTCCTCGATCTCGCTCTTTCAAAGCAAGCAAGCAAGCAACGCTGAAATGGCTCAAATGCACTTCATTTATGACCTAGCAAATGGAAATTCAGTAGAAGCTCGACGAATTTATCAGGAACGGTATCCCAATAGAGTAACGCCATATGCTAAAACATTTAGAAAGCTACATGCCAGATTGAGTGAAACCGGTAGTTTTAAGCATAATCCGGTAGTTCCCGGTAGACCTCCAACAGTAACAACGCCTGTGCTAGAAGAAGCTATACTTCGAGAGATAGAAGAAAATCCTTCAACTAGTACCTGGAAGATAGCACAACAGCTTCAAGTAAGTCCAAAGACTGTTTGGAAAGTTTTGAAAGTTTCTCAGCTATTCCCATATCACATACAACGAGTACAAGCTCTGCTACCCCGCGACTTCCAGCCAAGGCCAAGGTGGTTACTCCATAGAGTGGCTCCTAACAACATTTTTTTGAGTATAGTTTTATTGACTGACGAGGCAACTTTTTCGCGAGAAGCAATTATTAATTTTCATAATGAACATTTTTGGGCGGACGAAAATCCCCATGCAATAAGAGAAGGTCGCTTTCAGCAATCATTTTCACTAAATGTATGGATAGGGATTATTGGTGACTATCTTATTGGACCACACTTTTTACCCCCTCGACTAAATGATAATTCGTATAGTCAGTTTCTAGCCGAAGAACTAAACGTTCTGTTAGAAGATGTGACTCTACACGTGATAGCTAATTTATGGTTTATGCACGGCGGTGCCCCGGCTCATTTCAGCCTTGTTGCTCGCCAATACCTTGACAACACTTTCCCTAATCGCTGGATTGGACGCGGAGGTCCTCAAGATTGGCCAGCTCGCAGTCCCGATGTCAATCCCTTGGACTTTTATTTATGGGGTCACCTTAAGTCACTCGTGTATGAGACACCTGTATTAGATGAAAATGACTTAAGAAATCGAATAATTCAAAGTTTCAATGCCATAAGAAATACTCCAGGAATTTTTGAAAGAGTGAGACAATTGGAATCGTGCGTTTTATCAGAAGGTGGCCATTTTCAACATTTGCTTTGATTCTTTGCCAGAAGTGATTATTTTTATGATTTTGATTTGTCGTACATGGTTAAAAGAGTTTAAGAAGAATAAAAAAAGAATGAAAAACTTTAGTGTCTTTATTGCTTTAATATGATTTTTCCACGTGGCTAATTCATGAATATTAGTTATTGCATTACGGAGCACTGAAATGTTATTTATTTTTTTACTCGAAAATGATGCGTTCTACGAAAAAAGGTCAAGAGACCTTTTTTCTTCCAAATCGAACAGGCAATTCAAAAAAATATTGAAAAATAACAGTGGCGTATCTCGTTTTTCCTTCCAAATTTATCAGCACGCACGCCACTGGTTAAACTAAAGCCACTATTTTTACCGTAAAACACGCACCGTTGCTAACTCTCAAATCCTCAAAATTTAATTAAAATGTCTCAATTGGTTTTGGAACTATTAAAAAAATTGTAATTTTGAAGTGAAACTTTCACACCCTGTATTTCTGGAACGAAGCATTTTTGAGACATAGTTTATATAGCAAAGTTACCTTTATTTTAGCGGCAGAACACGCTCCCGAAGTTATGTACCGTACTTAGGAAACACCCTGTATATATTCTAGTTTCCATACTTTCAGGATGTATGTCGTGGGAATATCTTTCTCATATCGTCCTTTCAGCTGGCACATTCCTTCTACCAATTTTTTCTAAAAATGTCTTTAAACTAGGATTTTGTAGCTTCTTCGGCGACATATCGGTTTTTCCGAGAGTACTGCATAATTCAGAACTGAATTGTTCTGGTTCGTTTCTTGTTGCTGTTTCGACAAATAGAGAATCTCCCAAAAGTATTTGAGGGTAGTTGGTTTTCATCGGTGTATTATACTTTCTCTTATGGAAGGGCGTGAACCTGTTGGGTAATTTAAGTTTTTCTTTTGAAACTGATCTATATAAAAATCACAGGCTAAACTATCAAATAATCAAAAACATTTTATTTGCGTTTGTGATTGGAATATTGTGAATTTTGAATTTATCTTTGCAGCTTTTAAATTAAACCAGTTATGGAAAAATAATATAACAACGACTACGATGTAAGTTTGCCGTATTCGCTTGAAGTACTTTAAAAGCTTGTTATTATTTATTAACAAGAATTATACCTAATGCATCTCGCAACTTTTTTATGTGCTTTTCTGGAATAACTCTTAATTCTAAACTACTATTTACTGGCACTATTCCTAAAATAATACCTAACGCCATTAGATTATTTTTATATTGTGAGCAGTATCTAACCACCTACATAGGATACGATTCAAAATTTCTAGAAGGTGTGCGAGCTCTTTGTAATATTTTTTCTGGGAGCAACTGAGTGTTGCACAGAAAATTATTTGTCGATGTAACCAAAAATTAGTTACCGCAGCAAGAAATATTAGTGAAAATAGGCCCGATTAACATATATGCTATCAAACCTAATAATTTTTGTTGCTTTTATTTTACAAAATAATATATTAGTAGACAAAACTAATTTGTTGATGTTGATGCTTCAGCAGCAATTTTATTGGATGATCAAATAAAATATCTTGTGTGTGGTAAGCAATACATTGGCTTTCTTAACAAATTCGTTGCACTTATGTAATTAATTTTTATTTTGTTGTAGCAAATATGATTTTGCTACCCTAAGTAAATACGTTTGCTTCATAAGCTATTATATTTGTTGTAAATATACACGTCGTTTTTCTTCGAAATAAGATTATTAACATAAATATTTTAATCAGTAAAATAGCCCGCAATACGAAAATATTATTTACATATTACCTAGGAACATATACAGAACGTAGTAATACATATATACATGTAAATGTTTAAAAACATAAAGTGATGCTTTAATTTCATTTTTAAAGCATACCAAAACAAAGAAAAATAAACCACTAAAAGGGAATACATCGCGGGTAGGTTTCTAAAAAACATGTATAATCTAGTCCGTATATATTTAACTTTACATGTGATTGCATTATTTTGTTGATCACTTTGTAAAGGAGGATTAAATAGCATTTCGTAAACAACCAAATTCCGTCATTCAACCCGACATATTAATACTAGTATACTAGTATATAATTAAAGAAAGTATGGTAACGGATACCTCTGGAAAGGAGAAAAAGACGAATACCTCCCAGGAGATGGCGAGAAGACGTACAAGAAGCTATGGATTCGAGAGGTCTACAGGAGGAAGACTGGGTCGATAGACAGAGATGGAAATTGGGAACCTAGAGACGGCGACAGCCATAAATAAACTCGCACATGTATATACTGCTGTGTTACAAAAGGCTCTAACTGAGATAACTTATTACTAAATTTATTAAAGCTATATTAAACTACCCTACAAGGAATAGGTTGTTTAACCACATATAAATCAAATACGGTATAATTTGTTTATATCCGATGTTTGGTTTGGCATCCTAAACTGTGTAACTTGAAGCCTAGGTAGCAAAGTTGCTTGTTTTGGTTCACATTCATGTTCAGAAAGGTATAGAGGAAACTTTTCAACCTTTGATCTTATCTTTTGAGAAAAATATGTCTGTAATAGCATATTAGTGTTTGTGAGGAAGCTTTGTGCTAATGTTGATAAACATTGAAGTGAATTTTAATAATTTATTTATAATTTAATGTTAAAATATTTTTGAATTACAATTTACTCTAACGTAAATATGCTGAGTAAAGTATGACAATGTGTGTCTTTTTGTAAGTAATACAATGGTACATTTCATTATATTGTAAAATAATTGACAGGAATGTTATTATACTTTACAGATATTTCTTAAGAATTTAGTTAATTCAATGCTTTGTTCTGATTGGCGGAGTTCTTTGGGGACGCATAAGATTTTGCTTGTTTGTAAGCAGTTGCTAGGCGACAACAAGCTCAAAGTCGAAAGATTTTGTCTTAAAAATAAGTTCAATTGCTAAAAAATCCTTGAACCAAAAGCACGCTTCTCCGCAGCTCCACAAAATTATAAATTCTATGTAATCCAAGTGTTTTGATAATCAAACATTGTGTTAATGTTTAATTACAGTGCAAAAGTGCTTTTATCTTACCTACGTTGCAGAATTTTCGTTGGAAAATTGAAAGTTGGCTTCGGTTTCTTATTTATTTAATCGCTCTTCAGTTGGTTATGGGCTGGTCGAAGATTTGTTTTGTGAAGTGACAGAAACGTGTCAAGAAAACTTTAAATCTACAAGATTTAATTTATAAATAATTAAATATCAAGATTAATAAATTAAAATAAAGGAAAGTGTTTCGTTAAATTGAATATATTTAAGAAAAAATCTATTACAAGAAATTTTCTTCGATAAAATTATGTAGGTTATGAATTAAATATCAATCATACAAGTTTCATGAACAATTTATGGAATATTGCGAGATACGGAAATATTAGGAGCTAAAGTTACTTACATTTTGGAGGCGATTCGCATTTAACTAAGAAAATTCCACTACACTTAATAGTTCTACGAATACCTGAAAACGTGCTTGCAACAGGAATTTATGTGAATTGGTCGTGTGGTGAAATAGCTGTTGCGCCAAAGCGAGCAGATTCAAAAATCGAGACGGTGCGAGATTTCCACAAGGCCAAATTTATCAACCATGTAAACTTAATAGGGTGGATTTCAAAGATAAAACAAATGTAATAAAATATAGAAAACTAAATTTTATATTTTAAAATGTTTGCTATTGTTTAATAAATCTAAATGCCGTTTGTATTGTGTATTTATGTATTTTGTGTATTATGTAACGGGCATCCGTTTGGACATTTATTATAATAATTTATTTATGTTTAACAATCGCTTAAAATACTTGTGATGTTACTATCTAAACTTTTATTTTGCAGTTTATTACCTTTTAAAAGTAAAGAGTATACCATATGATATAACAATTTCTGCAGCGTATTGTCCACCTCGACATAACATTAAAAAAGAACAATTTGAAGCATACTTCCAAACATTAAGTCCAAAATTCATTGATGGGGGGGGGGGGATACAACACCAAACATACAATGTGGGGCTCCCGTCTAATTACAACAAAGGGTAGAGAGTTGCTAAAACTATTGCAAGACAAGAATTAGTCATACCTTTCAATGGGTTCTCGACAAACTGACCAACTGAACCAGCTAAATTGCCAGATTTCCTGGACTTTCTTGTAACTAGGGGAATCTCCCTATGGTATATTGATACAGTATCATCTTGTGATCTGCCCTCTGATCATACTCCTATAATCTCAACAATCAGTTCATCGGGTTCTCTAAAAAAACCTCCTCCCAGACTACACACCTCAAGTACAGATTGGGAAGAGTATAGGAATACAATCAATAAAAACATTAATTTAAAAGTAAAGCTCAATAGTCCTGAGGATATCGAAGAAATAACAAACACGCTAAGTGTAATACTACAACAAGCAGCATAACAAGCTACACCATAACCGGACCGTCGAAAATGTATTAACAATATTCCCTTGGATATGGAAAAGCTAGTGGCCGATAAGAGAAGAGCAAGAGCGATATGGCATCCTAGGCATATTCCAACTGATAATACTAAATACAATCAGCTAAGTAACAAGTAAAAATCTAAACTCAAAGAAATGCGGCACCATCCACATCATTGAACGGTTTCAAAATAAAACGCTTCGTATTATCTGTGACGCTCCGTACTATGTAAGAAACTCCGACATCCTAAAAGATTTAAAAGTGAATACAGTGAAAGATAAAATAAGTTTATGCAGTGAAAAATATCTTAATAAACTATCGTCCCACACTAACCCTCAAGCAAGTAACCTGCTCGACAACAGTAAACACACCCATAGCCTAAAACGTTTCCGCCCTCTTGACTTACCAACTCGGTTCACATAATAGACTCACAACAACATAAACAGTAACAACTGAGTGACACCACAGGACTGCCACTCCCACGCCTTAACCACGCCATTTTTTTTATCTTCTACCATAAACTTTACTTATTGTATTTATACAGATTGTAAATAGTTATCGAATAAATAAAAAAAAGAAATGCGGGTTGAATCATTCCAATCCTATGTAAGCCATTTCAGCAGATATGACAATTCCATATGGAAACCTATTAAAATTGGAAGAAAACATAAATCAGCAGAACTTCCAATTCGTAAAATCACACTAACTGTAGGATCTTGGGTGAAAAGTGATAAGGAAAAGGCTGAGCTGTTTGCAGAGCACCTTACCAAAATATTTACCCCGCACAACAACGAACAAGGCCAAGATATAGATCAACTTCTGTCCATTCCTCTAGAAACACAACAACTATCAAAACTTACAACTCCCAAAGAAATCATACTGCTAAACCCCTAAAAAGCACCGGGTGAAGACCTCATAACGGCCCAAATGTTGAAGGAACTACCAAGAAAAGATATTGTACTGCTATCCTAAGATTGGGTTACTAACCAAAGCAAATGAAACTAACTCAAATCATAATGATACTAAAGCCTGGTAAAGAGCCAACGGGCGTTTCATCATACCGACGTACAAGTCTATTGCCTATTGTTTCCAAACTTCTAGAAAAACTGGTACAACAAAGGATTAATGAAGACTTAATAGCAGAAAACTGGATCCCGGCCCACCAAATCGGTTTTCGTTCAGCCCACTCAAGTGCACAACAATAACACAAGTAATAAATCAGGCCCTAGAAAGAAACGAATACTGCACAGCGGCAGTATTAAATGCTAGCCAGCCCTCTGACAAAGTCTAGGACCCTGGTCTTTTAGTTAAAATAAAGAGAACTCTCCCACAGGCATACTACAACTTATTAAAATCATATTTGTGCGAACGGCAACAAAACGAAACAAAAGTGAATAATGAGGTGTCTTGTCTCAATCCAATTACCTGGGGTGTGCCACAGGTCAGTGTGGTCGGTCCATTTCTGTATCTACTTTTCACAGAACATCTACCATTAGCTGACAATAGAACATTGACAATTGCTGATGACACAAACATTCTTGCAAGCCACGAAAATCCAGCAATAGCTTCATCAGGCTTATAAGATCACCTAAATGTACTCCAAGGATTGTTGCAAAAATGGGGTATGAAAGTAAATGGAAATAAATCGCAGTACATAACTTTTAAACATAGAAAAGATCAGTCCCCAACAGCACAAATAAATAATCAAGATATAGCACATGTCAATGTAGTTAAGTATCTCCAACTAAATCTAGATGATAACCTGAACTGGAAGCAACTCATTATCAAAAAAAAAAGAAAAGCAAACAGATGTCAGTAAGGGAAATAAATTGGTTAATAGGAAGAAACTCTAAACTCTCATTAGACAGTAAGATCATGATTTCCAAAGCATTTATAAAGCCAATTTGGACTTATGGAATATAATTGTGGGGATGTACAAGCAAATCCAACCTAGCTATAATACAATGAAGCCAGTCGGAAAAACCAAGAACGATAACAGACGCACCCTGTACGTGTCAAATCACACTCTCCACATAGACCTTAAGATACCATATGTACAAGATGTAATCCATGAAAGGAGTGTCAAACAGCATGGAAAATTGGAATTTCACACTAACCCGTTGCTGGAACATCTACTAATAGATGAGAACAAGAGACGACTAAAAAGGGCCTAACCCACAGACCTACGATACGATAACGTCGCTGGACATCACCCTCATCATGTCACTCTTGATTGATTTGAAAGAGCAAGATCGAGGACGCGGTTTTCCAAGCATCTCTAAGGACTGCAGCCATCATTGGCTTTTTGTACACCTTAACTAAGAATTTTGTCTATCTGGGGTAATTCCAACTCCAGTAGTCATTTTTAAAGTGTCAACCATGGCAATGGCACGGGACCTACGGCTTTACTTCTTATCTGACTTAAAGCGCATTTTTAGATTTTTCCCCGCTAGAAAAATCTCCCCGACCTTGGCCAGGTTCGATACCGCCTCCATCGGATCTAAAGGCAAATGGCAAAACTTCATTACTCCTATAATTTTTGTAAATATTTCGGTAAACGTTTGCGATTAATACATAATAATGTTTATTGATTCATTTGTCCATAAGGATAAGGATACATATTTGGGTTTACTGAAAACGTTTATTGATTATCTATCCAAATTCGTTAAAATATAACGAGTGTTGCATTTAAAATAAGAAAGTCGGTGTCAGTTCTGAAAAAAAACAGTGCTGTAGAGTTAATATATGAACCAAAAACTGACTATTCAAAATTCGCGGTATTTCAACAAAGACAATTGCCTTTATTTCATTGAATTTATTCCTTTCAATGTGAACTCAATGTATATTAGTTCTAGTCAATTGGCAAACCGAGTTTTAGAATTTATGGGTAATGTATTACGCGAGTAAAAATAAAACATCACTTTAAATGGATCATTTTCATAGGATTGAAGATTGTATTCCACAATACATAGGGAACAAATCAAACGATGTACTACATATAAAGCCGCCTATGTTTACTATTTCAATTCGCTGCGTATCTGTGCTGGTTCGTAATCCTGAAGCTTTCAGTTTCTTTTTTTGTTGAATTGTAAAGATTATACCTTCGTCCCTCATAGGTTTTAAAATGCAAATTTTAAATTCCCGTTTAAACGATTCAAGTGTTGCTTATAAATATGCGTGTGTGTATGTGTAATTCCCATGCATTTTTATAGCACTGAAACAGTAAATAACCGGGCGGAACCGGCAGCGCGGACTACTATTTTGTTATTCCACTTTATTGTTTAGCAGCGAATCCGCTGAATACGGGTAATCTATTGTGTATTTGACAGTCAATCGAAGTGCAGCTTCGCACATTTTATATTTGCAAAGTGGCAATTTTGGTTAGTATGTAAATGCAAATATTGTTCCTTTTTTTTGCAATTGGTGGTAATGCTAAACAGAAATGATGGCATTCTACGTTCTCATAACATGCTTTTTACGACTGAATTTTTAACGGGTTGTTGAAATAAATACGAGAGGTTTTAGAGAGTATTACGAAATTGAGAAATTTTGATTTTGTGGTGAAAAATTGTTTCATTTCCGTTTAGGTATTTTCATGCTCTTATAAAGAGAGATTGATAGGGACATTTTAAGCGTCCCAGACGCATTTATAAGTTTTAGCGCTCGAATATTGCATTGCCTTTAGAATATGTCTAGTCCCTTGAAAAATTCTCCAATATCGAGCAAGTTTCCATATGAGGCATTGACCTAAGGAATAAAAATTGTTATCCTTGCGAGTAACGTCTAGAATATCCTTAGATCAAGTACATAAACATTTTTTCGCTCCAACGTAATTTACTTTTTACGCTTTATGATAATTTCATATGGTGCTGGAAAGATACTTTCCCTCCGTTTCACTTGTCTGCAGTAATAAAATTAGTTTCGCTCCCATGGTGGAAAATGCGATGAACTCCATATCTACCTTCGTGCGTCGGTTTAAATACAGTAGGTGGCCAAATTATTAGGGACAGTACAAATTTCCTGTAATTGTAAAGTTTAAATGAATTTAATGATCAAATAATTGACTTTGGGTCTTATAGTTATTTTGTATTCATTATAATACGCTATTTCGAATATAAAAACAACATATACTTACTCATATCTATTTATTTTTTCATAAAAAGTTATTACTGAATAATTTCAGAAAAATCTTAATATTTTGTAATGCCACCCTTTGCTGCGATTACGGCTTCCAAGCGTCGGGGCATGTTTTCTATGCAGACTTTAGCGTTGTATCGGAGATTCGTGTTGTGATGCCACACTCTGACACGGGTTACTATCAGTTGCCGCTTGATGGTGATGACTTCTTTGGCGATCTCCTGTTTCGTGAACTCCCATGGGGTTCATATCAGGCGAATTCCCCGGCCAAGGCAAAACGCACACGTTTTAGCAGCCAGGAATGCAGTAACACTTGTTTCACGGTGCCGAGTCGTTTATAAACGCATACTCTTCATCTCCAGGGAACCATTCTTGGACCTGGGGTACGAGCCGACTTTCCAGTACTCGCTTGTACCGATCCTGCCTCATGGTCCCTTCCACGATGTAGAGGCGTGCTATACCCTTGGCTGAGATTACGGACCACACCATTATGTTAATAGGGTGTTGAACCCTCTCCACAAGGCAGTCCGCGTGGAACTGTTCTCCTGAGCATCGTCGGACGAATGAGCTTTTGTCCACCAAAGTTTGAAAAGTTCATTCGTCCGAGAAGCAGACCTGTATTACCATTATTCAAGATTATGAAAATATTATAAAAGTCATATTTACTCGACTCCAGTCCGTAACAGTCATATTTCGGTTTTCTGTGGCCCATTGCAGTCGCTTTTTCTTCATGGCCTCAGTCAGGCGTGGTTTTTTGGTTGGACGACGACTCATCAGATTCTCTTCAACCAACCGTCTTCGAACTATCCTTTTGGAGACATTCGTCGATTATCAACGTAGGATAGTAAACAACTCCAATTACGTCATGGCTTTTTTCAAAACCACAAATATCGATCTAAAATAGAATTCTATAGGAAGCTGACAACCCAATAAAATCTGTATAATGCATTGGATATTCACTATGTTTTAAATATGTTTGGCAACTTCAATCAATTCTGGTGCAACCCACAAACACAAACAATGTGGGAACGGAAACAACTAATTTAATTTATTTTACTATATTTGATGTTATGCTTTATTAAATTGAAACGATCTCTTTACTGTGCGTTTCCGTTTGGCGAACATTAGTAAACATAACGAATATAACCTTCTAGATGCATTGGGATGTATTGTTATATTCTTAGAGAGTGATTATGTTTACTCTCTAAAACAAAAAATCCTGGAGATGGTCATATACTATTGAAAGATATTCCATTACTAGCTAGTCTTGTGATCTATCATTTTAGTCTGTTTGTTTTAACAGCTCGTTGAATAGTTATCACATTTTCTAGTAACTGCATCGTCCAGTTATTAGATTTTGTGAGATATTCTGTGGAAATATAAAGCCTTCGAATAGAAGGGCATTAGAGTAATTTATAAACCATTAAAAACCATTACCGCATATATTATTAAACATTAAAAACTGCAAAGATTTATCGAAAATGTAGCTAGCATACTGTATCGAACGGGAATTGATTACATCATCTAAAAGTAAAACTACGAGCCCAGCAAGACAGAGACAGTTGACATCAACCAGGGAAAAGTCCTCTTGTCTTCTAATAAAATGGGAAACAACTTGTGGATTTTCAAATCGTAGGTACCTATATTATTTGGAATAACGGCTCAAGTTACGAGGGGAGCTCAAATATTTATCTACCTAACCATGAAAACCATGGCTAAGCGGGCTATGCTATTAATTTATATTTGCACAAGTTTTTGACAGTTGCATATGCAATTTTGTTCAGATCTGCTCACTTGTTTGAAGAATATTGTGTTCAGTTATATAAAAAAATGGATGTTGTAAAACTTGAACAACGAAATATAATAAATTTTTTAAGAAAAGAAAGGAACGGCCCAAAAACTCTCTATCACAAGATGAAGGTGGTCTATGTGGAAGCTCCGGCTTATTACAAGTTTAAATTTTGGTGTGAACAATTTCGTTGGGGACGGGACTCGAGATTAGGCAGACCTTCAGATGCGATTTATGAAGGAATGCGCCAGAAAATTGAAACTATGTGCTGGAAGATCGACGTTGAATGTTGCAACTATATGTTCAGAAGTATGAATTTCTTTTATTACCATTTTGCACGATAAATTAGGCTTCAGTAAGGTGTTAGCGTGGTAGATTCCAAGGCTCCTGACTGCGGAACAAAACATTGCACCGCCAACAAATTTGCGACTAACATTTGTCCACTTTAGAGGAGGATTCAGAGTTTCTATCGCGAATGGTGACACCTGACGAAACTTGGGCTCAGTACTGGGATCCCGAAACAAACCAAGAATCCATGCCATGGGTCCATAAGGGTTCTCTACCTCCCAAGAAATGCCGAACCCAAATTTCTGCTGGGAAGTTAATGGCCACAATTTTCTAGAACGTGAAGGGAATATCGAATATGTGCCAAAAGAGTCTACACTTACTAGATAATCTTATTCCAATACTCTAAACGTTTAAGAAACGCCATTTGTGAAATACGCAAACGTTTGTGTCAGAAAGGCACCTTGCCTTTGGATGGCAATGCACGAGTCTACAAGGCTTGAAAGGGCGTGTCTGTTTTAGAGGAGTGATGGTTTTAAGAGATTGATCACCCATCTTACAGCCCAATTATGGCACCATCCGATTTTTATATGTTTAGAAAACTGAAGAAATATTTAAAAGGGCGAAAATATTATTCAGATAACGAACTGAAACAGACCGTCAAGGACTAGGGACCGCGTTGGTCGAGTGCGAGAACGCATTGGCCACTCGAGGTCACAGTAAATGCAGTTGCTCCGTTGGGGCGATCGAATCCCGACTGGGGCGACCGCATTTGCTT